>JANHGB010060976.1:0-51135 GCA_026283785.1 Coracopsis vasa
CAGGAATGGGGGGAGGAAGAAGTGGGGTTAGTGATTGAGCAGCTGCATGGTTCTGAGTTACCGGCTGGGCTTAAACCACGACAATGTTTGACACATATTGGATAGCTTTTCTCTGTTCTTTTTGTTACCCCTTTTTTTGCCCAGATCCTCAGGTGCACTGTTCAGAGGCCTGAGCCTTCTGTTGTCATCCCATGCCCATACTTCTAAACTCTCTGCTATCATCCCATCTATATCCTCCTCTGTGTGGTGTTTGTCTGTCAGACCTCGTTCTGCACAGTCATTGCTTGTTATTGCTATCTATTAGTAAAAAGGTATCCTCTACCAAGACGATGAGGGACAGTGATTTTAAACTGAAAGCAGGTAGATTTAGGTTGGATGTAAGGAAGATATTTTTTTATGATGTGGGTGGTAAGACACTGACGCAGGTTGCCCAGAGAAGCTGTGGCTGCCCCATCCCTGACAGTGTTCAAGGTCAAGTAGAACAAGGGCAACCTGATTTAGTGAAAGATGTCTCTGCACATGGCAGGGGGCTGAAACTAGATGACCATTGAAGGTCACTTCAACCCAAAATATTCTATGATTCTGCAAAGGAACTGACGCTGGCTCCTCTGCTTCTGGGGCTGCCTGCAGTGCAGGTAGCTCCTGCCTGAGTGCTGCAAGCACAAGCTCTCCTCTGTCTTTCAGTATGCTCAGGAGAACCAAATTTAATTGCCAGTAATAAGAAGTCTAAGCTAAGCCAAGCAAAATAAATGAAAAAGCAGGTACAAGCTATTATTTCCTTCATTACTTTGTCACTTGCACTGAGGGAGGGTGAACCCACAAGCTGCTCTTGTTTTATATTCCTTCTTTTTTGCATAACTGAGCTCTGATTGCCTGATGTCTGATTAGCTCAGAACGGGAGTAAATAACCGGCCAGGAAAGACAGCTGTTACAGTGCTGGAAGCTAAAGCCATATAATTCCTGGTCCTGAATAAAGACAGTGTTTTGTATGGAGTTTTTTTTGTTTGGTTGTGGGTGTTTTGTAGGTTTTTTGCTTATTTTGGTTTGGTTTTGTGGTTGTTCTTTTTTTTAAATCATGAGTAGTACACACAGTGAATCCCCTCCCATTTCTCTTGGTCACCATCTGCTTTTCCCCTTTTTCCTTTTTTTTTCTTTCCTTCTGTGAACCATCCCTTTCTGTTCTCCCTCAACACCTGTTTGGTTAAGTAGCCATTTCCCTAAAGTTTTGAGACACAAATATGAACTGACACTGCTCGTCCCCTGACAAAAGCATTTCTAATGCTTGGACAACTCTTGGCTGTAGAATGAAACCAGAAGAAAATAAAATTTGCTTTTCGCTTTCTGACAGAGATTTCAGTCCCAAGTGAGAGAGAGATTACATCGAAATTATTGTTCTGATGATTTAATATATAAGTAAAAAACATGTTGATAGTAAACAATATTATTTTATTCAACTTGCAGTGGCTTTATTTACTATGATAGTTGTGTTAAACAGTTGAAAAGTTGTTCTAAACCAGCAGGCAGTGACCCTGTTGTACTTTTTCCAAAGGGTTGGTATTTATAACTGCTTGGATCCTGGCTTCTTCTCTTTCTCTTTAAGCTAAAGTGTGTTATCTGTTTGCTTAGAGAGTGGTCACAATCCATTCTGCTTATTAATGCAATGTAATCTGAGGTAATCAAAATACACGCATAAGCAGCTAATTAAGTCTAAGTGTGATCACAAGCATTAGGACCTCATCCTCTGATATTTCGCTAAATAAAAAAATATCCTGTAAAAAAACATTGCTCCGCTGATGTGAAAAGGTTGGTATCAGATGAGAAGAAGGAGGAACACATGTGGAATTGCTTCCAATTAGATATAATAATAACAAAAACACTGAATTCCAAATGTTTTGGTCCTTGCTGCTTTGGCTGAAAGTTGGTGAGTATAAAAGATATTGAGCACCCATCTTTGTATCCTGACCTTTAACACATGAAGAATTGTCAGACTGAGTAAGCATTGAGATGCTTATTTAAACTGTCCAAAGATGACTATGTTCCAGTTAAAAGTCTGCAGTCTGACTTTGCTTCAGTTTGTATCTGAAGTCCATTTCCCCAGCAAAGTGAAAAGTAGCATTGGCTTCTTTGAAGCTTTAATTTCTGGAGTTGCCACCGATCAAGATGACCTCTCTTAAAAGCTTGTGGCTTCTGGGTAGTAAACGTGTGAATGCCTCTGAAAACAGGGAACTACTGAATGTCCATTTCTATATACTGTTGAGGGGATGATTCTACATGCTCCTTGGTCAAAAGTGTCATCAAGCTGCCATTGTCTGATTGCAGCAGTTATGAAATGGTACATTGGTAGTGCTACATTGGTGCACAAAAAGAAGGGATTTGGCTTTCACAGTGGGCAGCTTCTCAGCACATCTGTGAATGAGGTTGCATTACAGGACGCCCAAAATATTCATTTTTAGGAAAGCTGGTCTATTAAAATATCTATTTTAAATGTCTAAAAAACCCTTTAGTTTAAACAAAGAGAACTTGGCTGTACTCTTGAAACAACGCAAAACAAAAATTAAAATAAAATAAAATAAAATAAAACAAAATAAAATAAAATAAAATAATAAAATAAAATAAAATAAAATAAAATAAAATAAAATAAAATAAAATTAAATTAAATTAAAAAAAGCTGTGTCTTTGATAAACTGGTTTTGGTGTTTCCTACAGTGTGTAAGTGCTTTTCAGTCAGGTGTGGCATTCATACATATTGAGCATCTTGATCTCTTGTGCTCTGAGGAAGAAAACATGCGTGAAATGGATTTTTTTGAGTTTCCTTTCTCTTTTCTTTTTACTTTTTCTTTTTTTCTTTTTTTTCTATTTAGTTGTTAATTTTATTGCTGCAGTGCTTAAAATATCTTTCAAAGTCAGGGACTTGGTGGCTTAAATGTAGATTAAATGAGGAAGTAAATATTTTCCTGAACCCAGAAAAAGCATAATCTAAACATTAAAGGTGAGTAACAGAAAGTAGAAGGCGGCAATAGATTCTAGATATTGTCAGCAGTTTGCATTTCCTAGCTCCAACTGTTCTGCTTAACTCGTTCTCAACAACCTGATATTTCATATAGTTTTCTCCCTTCTTGATTCCATTTGTAGTGCTTTATATCCAGCTTTGCTTTTACTAGTGTAATCTGTATTGTTTATGCTATGTTCATTTTCTGTCAGCATGGCTTTCCTCTTCCTACTTAGCTGTACTGTGTTGCAATATAAATAAATAAGGAGGAGGCAGGTGTAGCAAAAACTGAGCTGTGCTGGGGTTTCTAAATTTCTCTTGCAAAAATTAGAAATCATTTGACTTATATAAATTACTTTGCTGGAGGAAAATGCTGACATGAAAGTAAGTCATGCTGGTGTCTGGAAGGAAACAGAAACAGGCACAGAATTTGGTGGTATTGTACCAGGAATGTATCATATTTCCCATTAATTTCTGGAAGGATACAGCACATAGTCAAATATTACAGACACAGAATTTTTATCATCTTGGAAAAGAAAGGACACAAAATATAACATAAACCAAAATCAGGCACCAGGTGAAATAAAACCAAAAATAAATAAATCCAAAAATCAACATGAAGCCAAGCTTTTATCACGCCATTGTGAAAGATAGATATACTCTAATAACTCATGGTAAATTACTGTGAATAAATCAGCACTTTAGTGAAGGTATATTGCACAATAATTCTCCAGGGTCCTGTTCTATAACATGCTTTTATAGGAAAGCTTGGTGTTTCTGGGAGACGGGTACTCTGTGATTCTCATGAGAAATCACTAGGATAGGTATCAGTGACTGAGCTACTTTTGTTTAGTGTTTTCAATACTCAAGCATTATGATTATAGCAAAGAAGTGCAGCACTTCAGAAAGCAAAGGGGATATTAGATTGTGAGGAAAGTGGATGAAATGGTTGGCCATCTGATGAATACGCTTGACAGTACATTGTTGAGTTTGGTCAATTGCTACAAAAGGCAGAGGGGTGAATTTGAAGGAAATATGTGCCTAGGTCTGAAATATATACTTGAGTAGGAGCAGATGTGGGATTGTAAGCACCTGTGATTATGAACTGTACCTGGGTCACTCAGAACTTGTATCATCAGGCTGGAGCACTCACCTTCCTTCACTGACACAAATGGGATGTGTACCAGGGGGCGCATCCTGCACTTCCAGTGACTTCAAGTTCATCCTGATTCAGATCTCTCTCACTGCACCAGCCCTGTGCTGGGCCTCTAACAAAGCAGAATAGCCTCTACCATCCAGTATTTAAGACACTCACCAATTGTCCCCTAGGTCTGTCAGATAATTCGTAATTCTTATATGTTGATCTCTGCCTCTAGTGGAAACATTACAATATCACTTTAAATATCACTAGGTGCACATAAAATGGGTAGCAGGGCTGCAAACAAAATGTATTAACAAGCCATGAGGTGCTTAGTGGCAAGGAGATATAACTATACAACTCCCTGAAATTCCTGCCTTGATTTGACAGAGGTGGTTACAACGAATTATTGTTCAGGATGTGTCTTGTGTTTATTTCCTCATTAATGCCCTCCAGTTGCTTGTTTGATTTTTATCACTCTATGCTTGCCTTTAGAATATCAGCAAGTTGGAGCATGAAGTGCGAAGTGCTGTAGAAAACTCCCCAAATACTTACAGTCTTCAAAAAGGAAAAAAAAACCCAAACCAAACCAGTTTTTGTAGTAATACTGCATACGATGTCAGCTTAGGCATTTTGAAATACACAGATGGAATGTGGTCCAGTTCAAGCCACGGAGATTTTTTTCCTGTGAATTCCAGGGGCCAAAACTGTTTTCCAAGTGTTTGATATACAGGCTGTAGAGTTCAGACTCTACATAGTAGGAATACTTTCTTTAAAAAATGATTACAAAACATCTTGCAAACCTAGGATGTCTGTGTGCATACCATTAGTTTTTGTGAAACAGATATGAGATAAATGAGCCAAATAAAGGTAATGAATTTTGAGTGAATAGATAATAAGCTTTTTTCAGGTAATCAGTATCCCACCATTAGAAAAGTATGTTCCAAATATTTTCTGTATAAATAAGGAACAAAAAAGATACATTTGTTAAATCTAAGTTAGAGGTTGTTTGGATTTTTGCTTGCTATTTTTTCCCTAGGACATGAATGAAGAGGCGTGATCCATCTTCTTTTAGCAGAAACTTAAGTGAAAGGATTTGATTGGGTCAACACAGAGATCAAACAAGAAAAAAGGCAATAAAGTGAGAACAACTGGAAGAATTTAAATGAGTCACAGAGCAGTACAGAATTATTTCCTTAATCTCCACCATGTGTTTCTGATAAATAACTTCTTATTTTGCCTTTTATTACGCTGTGACAGGTCTTAAATTGTTAGTCTCTTTTTTCAGATTGTATGGTAGCTATAGGAAATGTGATCGGATACACTGCTACTGCAAATGCCACTACTGCAAATTTAGTGTCTGTTAGCAGCTACAATCACATATGTGACATGAAAATAATCTTACTAATTGCAATTATAGCAGCATAAGTAAAGATAAGCAGACACATTCATGCATTATGGGATGGACCATTTTAGCCAAATACCTAGAAGCAAAGTGGGAAGATGAATATTTTCCAAAATATTTCACTGAGAGCTTTCCCTCCAGGTTTTTTCATATTTTTAAAATATTATTCTTAATATTACAATAACATAAGAAAGAAACAGACCTATATCTTGTTGGGCTGACTTATTTAACCCTGATTTCTATATTGCAAGTACATGCATTGAGCTGTTACTGATACATTAACAGAAATGTGCAGTTTTCTGTAGTATACATTAGGTAAAGATATGTGAGGTGTTTCAGTTGACAGTTATAAAAACTGTGCATTGGCCAGAAGGTGGTGCTTTCAACCATAGATGTGCAAATCAGGAAAGAAAACATGAATATGAGCTGTGTGAACACTTTTCTTCACTGAGTAATAGAGGAAAACGGAGAACTCTGTGAGTTTTGCTAAGTCAAACAGTCTAATAAGAGGCCACCACAGTCCAGAAAGAAGTAAGTGTAAAATGAAACCACTCTTATTTAACAGTTTTTTTTTCACTTTATCAGAATCACATTCTTCTTCCTCTACCAGGAATCTACCAGAGGTAATCCAGAATCCCTGGTGATCACACTGTTACGCAAGTTTGGTTTAAGCACTGAAAAAGAAGAAAGCAAACTATCAAACTTAAGGGTGTGTGTCCCTTCCCTTGAAATAACTTCAGGTTTTTTAACATCTTCTTTGACTTCCACTGATGGTAATTAAAACAATAGAGGAAAAGATGTTTGCTGATATTTTGAAATGTGTAGACTGCATGTGGAAGAAGTGGAAGGAGTTGACAAGTTTGACCTTGCAAAAAATTTTCCTTTCTGTGCAGCCAGAAGAAAAAGAAGAAACCTTCTACAGACAGATTCTGAAGACCTGGCATTATAGGATAGCACAGGGGTCTGTGTGCACCCAGTGTCCCATTAGACACATACATACTGCTGTTCTGCTGTCGTCCAATGACTTTGGTAGATCTTAGAGAACTCTCTCACCATCTAAAGCTCTGCTGCCCAATTCCTGCACTTTGCCTACACTTACAACTGTATCATTTCACCTCTGGTTAGTTTTATTGTCCTCAACAGTCTTATTTGCATACGTAATGTTTATTAACATACTTACCGAAATGTTTGCAAACTCAAGCCATGAAAATTATCTTCTAAAGATTTGATTTGAAATACTCTCCTTTGATTAGGACTCTCCTCTTAGCCTTTAATAAATCTCATTGAGTTTCTTGACCTCTAGATGATTTGCCTAATTATCATCTCTCTTTTCATGTTAATTAAAGATTTGATGAGAGATTTGAGGCAATCATAAAATAGAAGAAAATAAAAAGGTTCATAACACAAGGCCAATATTTTTGGTGAATTTTGACTATTAATAACAATTAATCAACAGGTTATGTACATGCAGGTATTTTATTTATCGTGACCAAGCAATTAGTGTTCCTAAAAAAACCCAAAAAAACCCAAACCACAACCAGTTTCGTATCATTAGCTAGTATTTCTTCAGATGCCAACAGAATTAACTTACTATTCCAGACCTGGAATATCTCTTTAGATAAGATCTTTGGTTGTGTTCTTCATGAACGTGTTAAGGTTTTTAGTTCTGTTGATTGAAGCAAATTAATTTTGGACTTTGCTAACTGGGGACAGCTGTCAAAGTTTTCTCCAGTGTTGAACTGGAAACTAATAAAGATATGATAAATTTAGAATTATTTGAAGGTTCTTAATCCTCAAGGTTTCTGTGTCATTGTCCTCAGATATTCTTTGGGAGTGAATTTTTTTCCTTTCTCCCCATACAGAAAGTTTGCACAAGTCCTATGTAATATTTAAACACTGCTTAAAAAAATTTTGATATATAAATGGTGCATATTTTGCTCAGAGTGAATAGTAACCCACTAGTCTAGTCACAAAGACCTTTCTTTCTCTGACATTCTTTTCAGAGGACTTTTTTGCCTTTGAAAGGGCTTCAGACTGAGATATACGGTAATAGAAACTTTTATATTTTCTATTAGTATGGATAAAGAGATTATTGCTATAAAGAGATGGAAAGCTAAACAATGTTATCACTTTCTGAAGATTATATAGTTTATTAAATTTATCTATTCCTTATTAATTCCACACCTAGAGAATTTAAATTGATGGGATTCTTTGAAATAGACTTTGGATACAAGATGAGTTGGACTATGTTTGCTCTTTATCCAGCATAGGCCCAGAAAGCTCTTCGGGGAAGATCCCTTATCTTTCCATTTGTATACGCACATACCTACCTCATACTTGGGATTATTAATAAATAAATTAAGAAAATAATAGAATTTGTGTAACAAGGAAAGTCAAATGCAGTCAAATCATATTCTTGATGAAACAAGCCTTGTGAAGTCATTGCTGTGTAACATAACTTACAGCATAAATGACATAGTACCTGTGCCTAACAGAGCTCTATTCCACATCCTCTTGTTAAAACTGCACCTGTTTACAAGAGATAGCTCTGTCCTAGGGAAGGATTACTCAGCCTTAATAATTCTTCAATAAGAGTTATTGTCACTGTCATAATTCATGCTGCAAAGACTGGAAAAAAAAAGGTCTCCAGAGGCTGGTGTGAAGATATTTCTGCATCATGTAAAAAGAGCACTGTAAGCAGATTCAGTCTTCTACCTGTTCAAGCAGGGTCACACCATTTTCTGCCTACATTCAAAGGAATGTACCAGCTCCTTTACAGGGTGATTAAGCCTAATCAAAAGTGTCATATGGAAAGGCTTTTTTCTTTCACTGCCTATAGTAAATATCAAGGATGAACTTTTATTCTGTGTTAGCAAACCATTACTAATCACAGGATGAAATTCAGTGTGCGAGCTCAGAGGCAGGCTGTATAGAAAGCCTCAGAAACACATCAGAGGCCAGTAGAACTAAATCAATTTACACTAACAGAGATCAAGCTCAGTATGTCTGGCATGGTCTGGTGAATACAGCTGATGAACTGGGAACCCATATTAAGGATTTCAATAGAGTTGCTCTAGGATTTCCAACAGGACATTTTTTCATCAGAAAATTGCCTTTTGATCAAGAGCAACTCTTTTCCCAGGAACTTGTTGATCCAGGTGAAATTCTGAGCTAAAAGCCAGAAAGTGTTCTCAAAATGGAACAAAGCAGTTTGGTTTGGTTGGTTGGTTTTTGTTTTGTTATGGATTTTTTTTTCCAGAATGTGTTTTTCTTCGAAGATGTGTTCTTGTATTACAAATACTATGCTTCAAGCACAGAAGTTAAATAAAAAATTAGCTTTTACAAGGCACAAGTTTCTGAGTGGTTAATTGAATTTTTACTAGTCCTTTTTTTTTAATTTTTCTGGGATATATTGAATTACCCCTCTTTTCATGAAGAACACGAATGGATACAGGTTTCACTGTCATAAGCCTTTCCATGAAATAAAAATCTGAGATATCGTGCAGTCCTGTTACCCTTGCTCCCAGAAGAGAGGCTGACGCAGGCAAGGACTCTCTCAGGGCATAGCTGTACGTATGGGAACAAACAGACTCAATCTGCCTTTACTCCATGGCCATATTGGCACAGAGCTGTTTTCCTGAAGATAACCTTTTGAATCAGGACAGTGATTAAATTGCTGAGCATAATCCTAGGTATTCCCAGTTTACCCTGCTGTATTCATATGTGCAGGCCAAATTCTGCATCCCAGGTTTCCAAGCACATGTGTCATGGATGAAATGAGCGGTGAGAGTTTGGGATGAGGTATAGCAGTATGGCAACAGGGTGTGGAAAGGAGGAAAAGGAAACTTACACAACGTTGATGCTGTTTGACAATGCCTGAAAAGGTTAAGAATGCCCATGGGAAAGAGTGCACCATGTTTTTGTTGCTGGTTTTGGGTTTTATCTCTCTGGTTTTGTTCTTCTTTGTTTGACAGAAAGTGTTGGGAGCTGAGATAAATTTTGTGAGGAAGAGGAAAATATCTACATGGGTTAGTAGTTTATGAGGGAGATACCAAAGGTACCTAAAGGGACACTTTGCACTGCACGCTTCCCAGGGAACAGGTATCACCAGTTCTGTGGCCAGACAGGGATGACATTTATGGATCAGCATCTCTTATAGCCAGCTGTTGAAAAGCCCTGTTTGGTCAAATGGATCCCCTTTCTCCCCTGCCTTAATGAGCAGCCCCTTTCCTTTTTCTCAGCATTTGTTAAATGCTGCTGGTCAGCCCTTTGCTGTAATATATGTGACATGAAAGAAAGCAGACAAATCCCCACTGCAAAGAGTTTGAGATCTAAATAATCTGCTTCCGTTTATCGGGCTCTGAGTGTGATAGCACACAATCAGCAGCAGCTGAGTAGCTCAGTGATGGTTATCAGCAGATGTTCATTCTCAGCCTTGTGGGACTGAACACTAAATGATTAATAATTCCCATTTTGAAGTAAAACACATTAACCGAGAAATCAGGATTTTTCTGAGCTTTTGCTGAATATTAGTGTAAGAGAGATAAAAAAAATAAAGAAACAAAATTACAGTGCTGCAAGGCAAAAGTTAGCTATGTTTGTATTCCTTATTTACTGAAGGCAAAGGATATTATTTGAAGAAAATTCAGAGAATATAGAAATGTGAATTTCAAATTACCTTGAGTGGTGGAAGTGGCCATTAAATTGGACCCAGGTAAAAGGGTTACCCTTAAATACTAGGTTGAGAGAGAAGGCTTGCAGTTGTCCTTATCAAATGTACTTAATTCCTGTAAAGTTGTTTATTTGCTGTAATCTGTGAATTTACATTAAAGAAAAAATATTCAACAATGAACATCACATGAAATTACCTAAGGAATTAGTGAGGGGACAGGACAAGTGATGAAAAACATTTTTTTGCAGAGTGGGAATAATGAAGCATATTCATTCTTCTGTAAGGACAAACAGGAGGTAGTCCAGTATCTCATAGTGCATACTTGTCTGAATAATGAACCATATACAATATATTTCAAAGTGCTGATGAAGCATTAATATAAAGGATGCCCTCATCAGGAAATATGATCATTCATTCTTTGTTTTGTCACCATGTCCCAGGATTGAAGCCGAATGCTGATGGGACCAGTACAGATCCAAAGCAGCAGTGAAGTCATTTTGTCTTTTCCCAAAGCCCACATATGAACATATCACCTCTCCATAGAGCTTGCTATCTTGTGCCCAACACCTATGTATAATCCATGTTAATGTGGCTCCACAGCTGCTGGCTGGATCTGCCATTTTAATGTCTGCTTGTGGAAATACAAACATTTCTTCAGTGATGTATGGCAAGAATTGATTACACTTGGTCAGATTAAAGGTGCACCTGGCTCAGCATTGTGGCTGGCACCCAGATTGCTGTTCTTTGCTGTTTTGTCATATGGGCACCATGGTACATCCAATGGAGACCCTGGCAAGATCAATTGTGACTACAGGATTTCTGGGGATTGGTAAAGGGAATAGAAACCCAGGTATAGACCAGCTTTGCCTTTCATGGCTGGTGTTGCGAGATGGTCTGTTTGGCTTCTTGACTGTGGAATCCTCTCCAGAAAGTTAGTGCTGCTAAGAGGCAGTATCCACCTGAAAAAGTGTGGAAAGAATAACTTAGCCAACAGGGTTTTTAATTTTTAATTTCCTGAGGGAGCTTAAATTAACTTTGCTTGAATACAGATGTAAAAACTTAATTAGGAGAACAGAGTGAAAATTGTACTTGGGAAGGCATGACTTGTTAGTCTCGTACTCTTTTGGAGAAAATGAGGTGAGCTGAGGTCCACTTGAATCATAGAATTATAGAATCAACTTGTTGGAAAAGGCCTTTAAGATCAGAGGTAACCTTGCTTGTACTGACCATAACATGCTGGAATTTCAGATATTGGGGGAAGGAAAAAAGTGAATATGAAACTAAAGACAGAACTTAAGATCAGTTGTTTTGATTTGCTGTGTGATGGACAAGATATCATGCTGTAAGGGGAAAGGAACCAAGGAGAACAGCCTGACCTTCAAGGATTACTTATCCTGAGGGTCACTGCAGTGTGCAGGAAGTCAAGCAGGTGTGGTTATAGGCCAGCTTGGCTGAAGGGAAAGTACCTGTTTGAGCTCAAACACACACACATGCAAAAAAGTAGAGAAGATGGTCTATCCAGGAGGAATATTAAATAAACAAATAAATATATAAATACCTGAGAGTACAAAAATAGTGTTAGAAAGGATAAAGCTCACCTAGAATTGAAAGTGACAAGTGATTTGAAGAGCAACAAGAGCTTCTTTTTGTACTGTGGCAGTGAAAGGAAGGCTATAGAACATGAGGATCCACTGTTTAGTGGGACAAAGGATCTATCAAAACAAGACATGGAAAAGGCCAGGGCACTCAGCAGTTTTGTTGTGTCTATTTACAATGGGAAGGCTTGTGTGCCTGGTGGTATAGTCTAAGAAAACGTGCCCTATGGTAGAGTAATATTGCGTACTAATCTCAAAAAGCGTTCAACAATCTATAGCTCCCCTTTGCTCACAGTTCAAAGCGTTCCACAGTGCTACACAACCTGTTCAAGGGATCTTCATTGCTTTTCATTATAGAATATATTTTCTTGCTTAAATCAAAACAAAAAAATATCCCCACTAGAGATTTATCATTTCAATGGTAAGAAAACCATCCTTGAGTTTTGTAGCATACTTTAGGAAAACATAATTATGATATAAGACACAATAAACCCGATAATTTGTCACACATTTAGATTACTTTTATCACATAATGCCAAGCTTGAGGGTTAATTATATTTTGTAATTCCATTAAAACCATAATCGGTTTTGTATGCCAAAACCTCATATTTATCGCAGTGCTCAACTCCCAGCTCAGAATTCTGTCATTAGAAGTCACAGCACTTTGCAAAACAAGTGAAGTGCTAGTCCTGATATACCAATGGGGAAGCTGAAGTGGAAAAAATTGAGGTGCTTTACATATGGCAGTCAGTAGACCAGCAGCAACTGAGGGAATAAAGCAAAGTCCCAGTAAGGTGTATTCCTCATCAGGTAACAACATTAAGGTGTTTTAATGAAATTACATTCTTTATCTTTTATTTATATATTTTTTATTTTAGTGAAGGTGCAGTTTTCTGATGTGGTCATTTTCAGGATCTTGCCTCCATGTATACTGCTTTTCTTGGTTCTGTGTTTTGTTTTGTTTTGCTTTCTTTAATGTATAATGTGCTTGAAAGAAGATTTTTCAGAAGTGAATGCAGAATTTGAATCTCAACAATTTTGAAGAGCCTATCTGTGCAGTACATGAATTTTCAGATGTTACTCAACACTTTCTTTGAATCTGGCCATTTTTTGTTTGTTGCAAATCAATAACATTTCAACAAAAATTTGATTTTAGATTTATTTTCTGGTAACTTCTAGTTTTTTTAATATAGAGATATCTTATATATTCTATTATAATTTTCCTATCTTCTCCAACTCATTCATTCTGTTAATCTGCTAATTCCCTAGTATTTTGCAGCTCTATTTGCTGTGTCAACAGTTAAGTATATTTTAAGATTTATTACAAATATGAAACTTATTAAAAGGAATAAAATACTTCAACCTCTGAGCTCTGGCATTAGCTATGACATTCTTCATGGTTTGTTTTATTATTTTTCTTGAGTGGTAATTGTTCCTGTTATCTTTACTTACTTCTTCCTCCCTTGGTAAATTATTTGATGTATTGGAAAATAAGTCTCAGTATTGAGTTAAGCTTCAAGCAATAACATTGTAAAAACAATAAGGATTAAAAAAAAAACAGACACCAGAACTTTTTTAGCAAGCTGTAATTGACTATACCTTCTCATTTCTCATTTTGTTGCTATCGTATTTGCACCATTAAAAATGTTTACAGAAACCTGAAGTTCCCCATCAAGTATCGGAAATTTTTTGTTGGTTTTTTTGAAGTATTACACAAATATTTCTAAGTTATTGAATTAACAAGTACTCCTTTAGAAGCCCAAGTTTTCAAAACATACAAGACACTGTCACAGGCTGCCCCCAGAAACTGTGGCTGCCCCATCTCTGACAGTGTTCAAGGCCAGGTTGCATGGGGCTTTGAGTAACCTGGTCTAATGGAAGGTGTCTTCCCCGTGGCAGGTGGGTTGGAACTGAATGAGCTTTAAGGTCCTTTCCAACCCAAACCTTTCAATGATTCTATGAATCAATGACTCATACTATACCCTACAGATAACCCTAAATTAATTAATAAGTTGAATTGTTCACTTTTAGCCAGTTATGTAAATGGTATACACTAAAGCCAAGACCTATTGAATCTCTTGTAATTATACGGCAAAACCCCTACAAATATACTGAACAACAAACACATGAATTAGTTTTAAAAATTTGTTAATTTTAATCACACACTTTCTGCCTAAAATAATATTTGAACTGGTGGAAGTTGATAACACAGTGCATTTATTATGCATTAAGCAAATGTTAAAAGTAAAAACGCACACTTTTAGAACAGAAATCTTTGTGTTACCTACCAAGGACTTCATAGTGAAAAAGATAACCTAGAAAGAAAGATATCAAGTACATTTCAAACCTCGGTGTCAGTGAGCATTTGGAATGTTTTGCTGTATCTAGGAAAACACAGTAAGTTTGGGATTTTGAAGAAAAAATCAAAGGGTTTTATACGCTTATTTTAATGGATGGCTAATTTATAAGCACTGGATTAAGATTTTGTACAATTTTTGTTATTTATCCCCCATGCATATGTTCAAAATGTATTAGTAAGGTACATTTTCTGTAAGTAAGAAGCATAGTTCTTCAGAGGCCACTGTGGTCCATCAGTTAAATAATTCATATTTTGTTCTGTATAAATACATAACTGTGTTTTCTGCAGTGAATGATAAAGGATCCAAGTTTTCTCTCCTTTTATTAGCTTTACATAAGCATTAGGGACATCATTCCAGAGACAAAGGGGAGGAAACACAAAGCCTGTTTTCAGATAAATGATGTACATTTTAACCTCTGTGTCTTTCTGTATTTATTGCAGTCAAAACCCAACAATAAAAGAGAATATTTTCAGGGCTGTGAAACCTAGCACTTAAAAAGTAGAAAATGTCAGAATTCAGTGTGCACTGTAGGTTTTGTGTACATGTGTTTCTCCATCACCCCCAGGACTCGTGCCTTAGTCAGCTCCTTAAATCCTTCTGTAAATACAGGAATATTAATCTTCTTCTCATCTTGGCTACTGCAGTCATCGCTATGGTATCCATGGGCTTCAGAAATATGAATTAATTTATTCCCACAGTACCTTCATGGAGCGAGGTTATTTCTCAATGTCACAGCTGAAGATGAGCTGGATAATATAAGCAAGGACCAAGTTTTCACTAATTTGAATTGAATTATTAGAAGCCCTGCAGTATTTTCCATGTTTGTTTGTCTTTTGTTTGTTTTTTGTGTGGTTTTGTTTTGTTGTTTTTTGGTTGTTTTTTTTTGTTGTTGTTGTTGTTTTTTTTTTTACAACAGAGTACTTAGCACTGTCTACAATTCAGTTTGGTAACCCAGAAAACAATCCAGTTTCCCTTAACCATCTGGTTCTCAGTTTCCTTTTACATAGATTATCCTCTTTCCCTTCCTTGCTCTCAAGCTTATTTTGTCAGGCCAAAGATCCTCATTCAGATGTACAAGCACATCACTGATCAAAATTCACAACTAGATTGTATCCTGAAACACAGGGACTCTAGGCTGCTCAGAGGAAGAACTGTGTTTTTTTAACTTGGTAAGAGACAACATCTTTTCCCTTGGAAACAATGGATTTTTTTTCTGGCTCAAACCTTCTTCAGAAATATCGAACTCAAATCAGCCCTTTAGCATGGTAAACTTCAGCACCCAATATTGCTGTGTCTGCAGTATTACTTGCCTTAGATGTCTGGACTTCGCTAATACCTGGGTCTTTTTTGGGCCAGTTCTCAGAGGAAAAATTAATGTTATTACTCAGGTATTTGTAAAGTGCCATCGTGTTTATCTGCACACAAAGACTTTTCAGGGTTTTTTTGGTGTTTTGTTTTTTTTTTTTTTCTGTTGAAAGAGGAAGTGAAGAAGAAAGCTCAACCTCTGTTTTCAATCTGTGTGTTTGGTAAGGGTTTTTTCCTGTCACAGTCTTCCAGCTTGTCTTTCCGGTGAGCTGTGCCTCAGAGACCTTTTTCTTTTCCTTGTCTGTGCAGGGCTATTGACCTTCCTTCCTATTGGCTTTCTATGTCTCTCAAATACCAGCACCGCTGCTGTCAGTCACACATTGTTAGCCTCCAAGCAGCTACCCATTCCTGGTTGTAAAGTTAAAAGTAAACTTCATTATGTCAAATGATGATCTATGGACTTATGGGTGCTGGACTGTAGCTTGAGTAAAAATAAAAGACTCATCTTTCCTGAATTTAGAAGGCTACACCTGAATTAGCAAGCCTAGCATCCTTTTGTGATTTACAGATATTTCTGGAAGGCAATTAATTGATTTTATTGCATATATTTAATTTAGACAAAATGAAGCACTCCATAAAAATGTTTATTTTCCCCTAGTAGCTATAAAGACAATTTAAATAATCAGATCAGAGTTGTATATTTGGTCAGATGAACATCACCTGTCATGCTAAGAAAGAAAATCTTGCTCTGGATATGTCCTGGTGGAATGGACTACAGCTCAAGTCCTTCCCTTCTGTTATCCATTAAGATAAATATTGTAGTTTTGTCCTGAGACTACAGCCATGCTCAAACCTGCACCTGAGCATTGTGTGCACTTTGATCAGTGGGAAAGTCTGCATTTGGATCTGTTATCTGAAAGGAAGACAAATCTCCAGAGACCATCCCTGAGCTTTGTTATGCAAACTCCTGCTTTAGCTGATGTCTTCCTATTGTTTCCAATTATTATGAAATGCAATGCATTCCACTGCTCATTAATTAACATGAATTAAAGGTCCTATCACTTCTATCTGCTTTATCTAGGTCCGTGATTGACAACAGTAATTATTGTTTTCTACCATAAGAAAGAGTTTTTAATCTGAGGTCTAAAGTCACCGTGTGCGTTGTTTTGTGTTTGTTTTTAAAACAGTTCAGCATTCTCCAAAAAAAAAAAAGAATCAGCATGAGTGCAATAATATCACAGCTCTGGCATTGTTCGAGGAAGAGTCCTTATGGTTTTAAAGGGAAAACATCTGCAAACAAGGTATGCCTCACAAGTGGTCCTTGGCCTTCAAAGTTATCTTTCCTGTTGGTCTGAGTAAGGACAAAAATCTCTTGTTTTGCACAACTTCTGGTAGGGCCTGGATTGGTGATACATAGCTCGTTTATTTTTGTTTATTATGCTTGTCAGATGGGGTTACACTTTCACTTGTCACTCACACCTAGAGAAAGGTCAAAACACTTTTAATTTTTGTATGCTTCTGGTGTAAGTTTACTGTAGAGTAGCTCTGCATGCACCTATGAAAACTGGAAGAAAACAATTCTTTCAGATGCTTGAGGACATGTTTTCATGCAGATGAGTGCAAAGGTTTTCTTCTTTGCTTGTCTTCTGTGGTTTTATTAATGGGATTGTAGAATGTACATTAGCCAAAGGTCAGCCTTCTTTCTGCTACTCTCCTTTTCAGGTGCAGAACATATTTATTTCACTTTCAGGACTGAGAGCTTCTGAGTGAACCTGAGATTCAGTGACCAGGAAAAGGGCAACACACAAGGTAGCTGCAAAACTGGAGTTCTGGGATTAGCAAAGCAACAACTGACATTAACATTAAGTCAATGAACTATATGCAAATTCAGACCAAATCTAACTAAGCTGACAGAGTCACTAAGAGCAGGGAGTTATCTGGAAAAGCAATTTCAGATTTAGTTAGATGTCATATTGACCACTACACTGATGTCATATCGACCACTACACCTCTGCAAGAGACCTGTTTCCAATTTCTAGATGTCTGTCAATCAGTCCTGGTCTGGCTAACTGTGCAGGACTCTTATGCTGGAGTTTACTGTGGTCTTGCTTGCATATCTGTTACCCTTCAAAGAACAGAAAAGAAATTTGGTTCTTGTGCTGGTCCTAAGAAGAGAAAGAAATCTTTCAGCGACAGAAGCCTGTGGAATTCTAGGGACTAATGGGTAGGATAAAAATTATCCTTTATCCCATTCTGTAAAGAGGGTCTTTGCCATATGTGGAGGTGTTCATATCAAAAGAAAATGTCTCCAAGGCTCAAAAGACTGGAGAAAATAATCTTAGATTGCTTTTTGTCATCCATTCTAAGGAATAACAGAGCCATACTCTTTCCAGAGCTCCTGACTCCTGAGATTTAACATTTATTCAAATTCTTTTCAAGTCAGGTTTGTTTCTTTTTACTTCCATACTGTTCTCAGATTTTAGGGAGAAAGTGAGTCTCCAGAGCCTTACTCCTTCAAAGGGGGCCCAAAGATGACTTATAGGAGCCATTAAACTCTCCTATCTTTATCTCTGTCTGCAGCTCTCCTTTCATATTTTTACTCCAGTGGTCAGATTAAGCATTTACTTCTTCAATTTACACTTTCCCTTTCATTTGGAAAAGGTGATTTATTCCTCTGAATACAATTTTGTCATTTTTTGAGTAAGTTTATACTGAGATCTACAAATGAAAGTTAGTATTATCTAAAGGAATTCGTTCATGTCCATTGAGAACAAACTAATAACTGTAAGTTGAAGGAATGACAATAATTATACGTTATTCTTTATGGAGCAACTGAGGTATGGCTGGTAGAAATTCACAACTTGTAAATGTCAACGATGTCATGAGGAGCTTGTGTCACAAAGACATAAATGCTTTCTGATTCACTTGTTGAAAAATTTAAGTAAGTGGCTTGCAGCAGGCATTCAAGGTGGCCTTTCTGCGATGGGACAATTCCATTTTCTGTGAATGCTGATATTTAGTAATTGTTCTGAGTTAAATATTTAAAGTATTTGTCAAATAAAATTGAATACAGTGATGGTTCAGTAACTCACGTATTTGCCTTTACCATCCTTGCCACATGTCCCTCTAGTTCTGGTGGTCTAGAACTAAAAAAAACACAGAATAAAAACATATCTAGTTATTTTTCATTAGAATTATTAATGATAATTCACCAAAACACCAATATTAATTTAAATGTTAATTTAAATAATTTTTCCCACACATCAAGGTTAGTAGACAAAGCTTATTGCTAGATCTAGCAAAATAAATATGGGTATTTGTACTGTACTCATTGATCTAAACACAAAACTGAATGAACAGAAGGGAATTAAGTCTATCTGCAAAACCAAAAACTTCTTTTGAATTACTGTGTGTATAATAACATTGAACAATGAATTGGATAGATTTCCAGGCCTACTTCTCTATTGGAAAACTACCACGAGTTAATTCAATAACAAAATCAGTTTATAATAAGGGAAATAGTCCAGTAAAGAAATACCGGGTTTATGTGTCTTCTGCGAATGGGAATGGAGAAAAAAGAATCAAAATCTTCTCAGATGTACACAACAAAAGGACAAAGAGAAATAGCTAAAACATTCATAAAATCAGATAAAATACTGATATTAGGAAAAAAAATTAGTCTTGACAGTGATCAAAGACTGGAACAAAGGTTGGGAGACACAGTGGAGTGCAAGCCTCTGTTCTTGGAGATAGATGAGATTTGGCAAGGTCTTGAGCAACTAACACCATAGTTGCCTCTGCTTTGAGCAGGATACTCACCCAGGAATCTCCTGATATCCATTCTAACCTGAATTATTCTGTCATAGTATGATTTTATGTGAAACATCCTCATTATTACATAAATTGTCCATATGCATGCACAGGAGAAAATAACATCATACTTGGAAATGATTAGTGAGTTCTGTTTTGAAATGAGAACATGGGTCTGTGATGGTGAAAATTTTTGCTGCTAAAGGATCCACTTTATGGTAATGGGAATTGTGATTTTTTTCTGAGGAGTGAAATCTGCTAATTTCCAAGACTCTCATGCTGTATCTGTGGAGATACGCCTCAGTGACAGATGGTTTCCCAGGAAGAAGACTGATCAGGAATATATTGGGAGAAAGAGCAGAGCACAGTTCTTTGTCATCTATCGCCAGCTTCTGACCCTGTGACCATGGTCACTGGATGTAGTACTCTGCTATGTCAGGCACACAGAGGATGTGATCCTGTGTGTAAATTTATCCTGTCGCTTTTGGAATTGATAATTTATGTTCCTTCACCTAATTCTTAGGAGTTTTGTTCCACAATTTCCTTCTTAAGTCTAAAAGCTGTTTAATATTCAACCTAATTGGACCTACTCCTAAATTGTCTTTACAATATATCCTTCTCTTTTGGAGCTTGTTTTCTGTTGTTCTTAGCCTGGTATTTTGTAGAGAACATTTATGGCTTCACTAAACCAAAAACTCTGCCCCCAGATTAATGGGATGTCTGTTTGCCTGCTCATCCTAGCTTTCTTTTCACTTTCTGCTCTCTTCTTTGTCCTGAACACTCTTCGTCAGACAAGTGTAATGCAGTATCCTCTATGCTGCTTGCAAATACTTTGTGTAATAGTCCTAATATTTATCGAGATCTACTGGAATATTTTTTTCTGCTATATCTTTTTGCAGGTACATCACACTATAGTCATGCTGGAACTAATAAAGCCCCTGGTCCTTCTCTTCTTTTGTATTTAAAATTGATTTTATATCAGAAATTCCTGGGTTCAATCCCTTGGGGTTTTTTTCTACTGATGAATGTCATTCCAATTGTAGTCTAAGTCCTCAAGGTCATCCATTGCTTCCTCTGTGTTTATCTTGATGTTCTTTGCTATTGATAATGCCACTCAGATTTGCTTCAGTGACAAATTTCATTAACATAGTCCTACTTTTTGTGCCAAAAATTCATTAATGAATATAGTTGTTGAGTCGCTAGACCATTCCTCTACCAGTATTCTTTGTTAAGTAACCTCTGCTTTGTAACACCATTGTTGCAAAACCTTCTTTGCTTATTTTTGTGGTTCCTTTATTCATTATTCATTAGGAATTTTTCATGTGGCATTTATCAAAGATTTTGCTGTGGCCTAGGTTATTTCAGAATATTGTACATCTTTTGTCCCCCAGAGTAGTTAGTCACCTTATCAAAAATATACATTTTTGTATATTTTCAAAAATATACTTTTTTATTTTCAAAATATACATGAAATTGAAGCATGCTAAAAGCTTAAAAAATGTAGCAGAAATGGATATGTACCGCAAAAAGCAGAATAATGTAATTGCAATACACATGTCTTTTTCTGACACTCCATTATTGTGTGGTGTGCTCTTTTAAAACAGTTTGGTTTGGAGCCCAGTGTTATTTTCACTATCTTGTTACACCTCCAACAAAAGTAGAAATCTTTATTTTTGCACTTGTTAAGAGAAAAGTAACTTGATTTTTCTAAACGCAGCTGTCAAAACACTTAGACAACATGGGAAGTATTTCTCACTACCAGTAAGCTCTGAGAAGTATTTTAGAGCAAAGGTTTAATTACATTTGCCATTTCTGAGTCTCTAATACAAAAGTGTTAAACTAGAATTTTAAGCAAGAAATTATTTTTTGATGCTGAGGCACGTACACAATGCAGTTATCGTGCTGAGATTTTTACCTTTTCAGAAAAGCAAGCAGGACAAAATTTAGGCCTAAAAAGCATACCTATGTGTAAGTAAATGAACTAGGAATCTACTGACGTTGGAAGTTACCTTGTTATGCAGAAATCTAAATTAACTTTATATTTTATCAGAGAAAAACAAAGAGATGTTAATTTTGTTAAGTTGAAATATTTGGTCTATAAATTGCAATTAGGTTAGTAAGCTACCTGAAAATCAAGTTCTAATAACAAAAGAACAATGCTAAGTGTACAGTTATATTCAGTATAAATGAACATCTTGTTCACGCAAGCATCAAATGCCCTGTGTTAAGCAAGCCTAACCTAGGGGTCACAAAATGGGTGATTTAAGGTTACTCAAAGAATCACAATCAACAGTATTAGCAAGAGTAATTTTAATATGATTTATAAAAGCACAACTTCACAGAATAAGATGGTAAAGTTCACTCTGTTACTTATTGCATGGATGAAGCACATAGAAGAAAATCAAGGTAAAAATGAGGTAAAAATGATTGATACAGAGATCGAAGGCACAAAGGCTTAGGAAGACCCTTCCATTGAGTCGTAAAATTCAGAGCAGACCCCTTTTCTTTCTAAACTCCTGAAGAAGCCTAGGTGTGGCTGGATCTAGTCTTAGTCTCAAACTTGATCAACAGTATATATCTAAAGGGTTACAAGCTCACTAATTCACTGCAGAGGGACTTTTTGCATCACTTTCATTTAACAGCAGTTTGCAGTTTTAAGGTGGATCTTGTAAAGTGAGACATTAGAATTGGCTACATTTGCTATAGCAATCTATACACACACATGCGTACATAAAGACTTATAAAAGTATCTGATAAAAATTCCCCTCTAGGTCAGTGAAATATTCACATGTAATCTCTTGGCATTTTTCAATGGCCAAGGGTTGAGTCTTGAGCACTGAGAGGACTTCAGCTTTTCCAGTTATTCCCCCACTGAAGCAACTAGCCATGTAGTTACTTTTGAATATTTCACTGTAGATTTAGATCTAGAGCTGTAGATCATCTCCTGGGGGGTTTTGTGCATTTTTGTGACTTTTTTAATTCTTAAAAGAGAATAATTCCGTAGAAAGAATCAAGTCACATAGGATTCTCAAAACTGCAATTGAAGAAGCAGTTTAAGTAACAGGTAAGATTTTCTTTTTTGTATGACTATAATAGTTTTCAATCCTTATTTATGTGATGAGAAGAAGTAAGCTTGCAGATAAGGCAAGCGATTCAAAAGATGAGGGCCTCATTGCCTACACATTGCATATACTCCCTGTCAAAGGCTGCTAGAGTATATTACTGAACTGCCAGAAAGTAAAATCAGTTCTCAAATATGGGACCACAGCAATTTTTGTGGTCCTGTAAGAAAATAGAGATAATAGGCTAAAGAGAAAGTGTTTATTATATAATATGGAAATATAAAGTTATTAGATTTCCAAAGCTGAGGATGTCCACAGCTGAGATCATCAAATCTAGAAAAGTTTATTATTAACATTTTCATTTTAGCTTTATAATCAAGGGAGAGATATAGGCACTTTACATGATTTTGGGTGATAGGTATGTTTCAGGATGAGATGAATCTTGTCCTAAAGTTCTATTTCTTTCTATTTGCTATAAGGATAAGGCTTGAAGGTACACTTCAGGGAATTGCTTTCATCCATAATATCATTCAGAGAAAGAGGAAGTGTCCGACCACTTTCTGAAGAACAACACATAATTTAAGTTCATCGTCCTCATGCTTTGGGGAAGCAACGGTTGAGCCATGTGTCATGCAGATATTACTGTTGCTTTAAAATAACATATAACTTCTTTTTTGAAGGAGACCATGAAAATTCTTTAGAAAAATTGCAAGGGAGGAATAAAAACCTAATAATTTCTGGTTTGTCTGTATTTCATTTGAGAGTCTAGTTTCCAGATCTGCTGATTTTCCACCTGGCATGGAGGTGCAGAAATGTCTGCTGTGAAGGCACAGGGTCTGTACCCTAGTATCTTTACATGCGACTGGACAGAAATAATATTTTCTATTACTCTCTGCGTTCCAGGAAATCATTTCCAAATGAAAGAAAAAAGAAAAAAAAAAAAGCCTCAGCTTGGGGAAAATTACTTTAAATTATCACTAATTAAAATAGATTTTGGTAGAAAGAATCAAAATTACAATCATTAAACCATCCCCTTTCCCAGGCTTAACTTCACTCCACTTCAGTCCCTTCTACTTGTCCAAGAGTTACAGAGGGGATGGGAAATGGGGGCTTACAGTCAGTACATTGCTATATCTCTCTGTCGCCCCTTCCTCCTCACAGTTTCTCTCTGCTCCACTGCTATTTCATCTGCTCTTCACCTTCTCTGCCTTCACCTTCCCCTGACAGTGTACACTGGAACTCAGTGCTCTTACTTGCCTTTATAGTTAAATTTTCCTGCATTATTTCTATTAAGAACCATGATTCCAGAATATATATTAAAGTATTAACTAGAAACTTTTTCCTCTCAAAATCATAATTGAACTTTAGTATAATCATTTAGAAAGGAATTTTTGTAGGACATTCTGTGTCAGTAATACTTTTACTATTAGTTCAAGCTGTGATAGAAGTTAAGATATCAACTGCCTTGAGATTTCTGACTGGATAAGGAAACAGGGATCTATGACGCAAAACATTTCCTCTAAGCCTTAAGATTTTTTTCTTTTTTTTTTTTTTTATAAGAAATAAAACAGTTGGGCTTTCTTAAACATTTGAAGAGGGAGCTTGAAGTTCTGTCAAATGAGAAGATGCATTGCAGCATCCAGAAGAATGGGATCCATATGAGCCAATATTTACAGACCGTCTATTAGTTAACATATAGGGTGGGTTGCAGCTTCCAGCTGTTTAAATTGCCAGTTTCTTCAATGCCAAACATATGTTCTGAGTTTTGATTCAAATTCCAAAACTGCTAATACCAGAAGGGTGAGAATCTCTAAGAAGTTCTGATTCCTATGTACCAGCACAGTACAGATTTCTCAGATGCTTTTTGTTATTCAATTAAAAAAATAAAAAGTCTCACTCAGAAATAGCTTCTATTAACCTTAGTAAAGTTTTATGTAGGTTTAAAAATTAATAACGATCAAATTGGAAATGACTAGTGATTTTTGGTGTCTCTATTTTTAGACATTCACCTTGAGAACAAACTTTAGGGGACATGAAAATGCTGATTGCCTGTTTCTGATCACCTTGTGTTGAAAATGTACCCACTGAGAAGCCCAAGGTTCTCTCACAGTTTTTTGCAAACAGTTGTTTTGTATAGCTGCTATTAAAGTAATACATTCAATTTCAGGTGAAACATATTTCCCTAACAATACTTTATTCATCATGTTATGTCTGGTTATTTTTGCTGGTTCCAAGCTACTAAAGATTTGTTGCTTCCATGTTCGCATTCTCAAAGCTATAATGACACTCTACTGAAACTGCTTAAATGGACTAGATATGTCAAGGTACATTTTCTCCTGGAAGAAATCAGTTCATCATCTTTGATTCATACCAGAATACACCCTAAAATCAGATTATATGGCATCTACTGCTCTTACTCTACTTATGATGTCTGTTACTTTATTTGCAGAAGCAAAGTAGATAAGTTTGACACAAGTTGTCCTTGACAAATCTCTATTATCTGCTGCTCATCTCCCTGTTATCTTCCAGATACTTACAAATAATCATATCATATGCCTTTTTTTTTTTTTCCTGAGGATTGAATTTAAGATGTCTGGTCCATGATTCCATTCTTAGCCACTGTAACAACAGTGGCACAGTTTCACTCTTTTCCACATTTCTTCCATCATCATATCCATATTCTACAGAATTCTGAAAGATAAACACTATTGGTCCTCAGGCTACATAAAGTATTTTTCCAAATACCTGAGGATTAAATTCATAATGCCAAGAACATAGTTTAATCTACTTTTTTCCTATTCTAAGTCAGAAATCCATGCTTTTTCAGTGGGTATATCACGCGCTCACTACCTCCTACTGTTGTCATTTTTTAGTGAAGACTAGTACAAACCTCAAACACTAAACATTAAGCTGTTCTTGGCTTCATCTGTTGACAGCTTTTACTCAGCTTAGAAACGGATCAAAAATTTTCTCCCTTCCTACCATAGGCATAGAATGTTGTTTCTTACTTTTCATTTATTTTACAAGTTACTTCACAGCCTGTGCTTTGACCTTTGTAATTTTGTCACTGGAAACTCGCACTTATTTCCTGCATTTGAAGTCAGCTCATGAGTTAACCAAGTTGGCCATTTAGTACACTTGTCCTTATTCTCTGTTGGGATAGTTTACATTGCTGTAATATAATTTTCTCAGAGAAACTGCCAGCTTTCTTCATACTTTTTCCATTAGAATTGCATCCTTGGAGACTTCATTTATCACTTCTCTGAGTCTGTACAAGGAACATGTACATTGAAACATCAGCTTCACCACCTAGCAAATAGCTGCCAGTAATAGATAATGTAGGATGAGTAGATTTCACTTAACAGGGAAGAGGAAATGAAAAGGGAAAAAAAGCAAATCTCAACAGGACTCCAGTATGATATATATGAATTACAATTCTATTTATCACATATAGTACATGTACTAAATACAGAGGTGCCAGAATTAGATTTCTTTGGGTTTCCCTAACAGTGAGGACATGTGTCTGGACATACATTGCTATAGATCTGGTGCTTGTACCATCAGATCTGGAACCTGACAGAAGCCTACTTGCAACATCTGACCCATTACAATAAAATTAAAATAAATTGGGAAAAATAAAACAAAACAAAGAAGAAGAAAAATATTTTGAAAACTCAGTACTTCTATGAGTGCTGAGTTCTAGTGTCAGTCTCCATATTCCCTACTACATTTACCTCTTTATCTGAGGTCTGAAAAGATACTGAAACACCTTTTTTGCTTTTAAACCTTTGTTTTGTTTAGTACATTTACCTCACTAAATACTGACATGCTTAGCTGTCAAGGACTGTTAACAGCTGTTAAATCAGGATTTTGCAGAATCACTGGACTGGATCAGGATTTTATAAACTTTAAGAAGAAGAAGGTTCAGTTCAATGTCTTTGAAGTTATGTATAGATATTATCTTAGGGAAGCAGGAAATTAGGCTGATAGATATTTTGGGTATGTAGAAGGCGCTTTTGCACTAACTTCCACTCAATATGTGGAACATTTGAATGTAGCAAGACCTAGAGAAGCCAGATAGACATCTGCAAATTTCTTTTGCCATTGCAGTTCTCATAGAAACAAAAAATTGCCTAGATTGGAAAAGATCTTTAAGATCAAATCCAATCACTAACCTAACAAATGCTACATGTCCCTAAGTGCTACATCTACATGTCTTTTAAATACCTCCATGGATGGTGACTCCACCACTTCCCTAAGCAGCCTGTTCTGGTGCTTGACAACCCTTTCAGTGAAGAACTTTTTCCTAATATCCAGTCTAAACCTCCTCTGGTGCAGTTTGAGGCTATTCCGGCCTATCACTTGTTACCTGGGAGAAGAGACCAATAGCCACCTCACTGCAACCTCCTTTCAGATAGCTGTAGAGTGATAAGGTCCCCCCTGAGCCTTTTCTTCTTCAGACTGAACGATTGCAGTTCCCTCACCCTTTCTTCACCACACTTGTGCTCCAGGCCCTTCTCCAGCTCTGTCGTCCTTCTCTGGATCCTCTCCAGCACCTCAATGTCTCTCCTGTAGTGAGGAGCCCAGAACTGAGCACAGGATTTGAGGTGCAGCCTCACCAGTGCCCAGTACAGGGGGATGATCACTGCCTTGGCCCTGCTGGCTACGTTATGTCTGATACAAGCCAGGATATCGCTGGCCTTCTTAGCTGCCTGGGCACAAGCTGCTCATGTCCAGCTGCTGTTGACCAGCACCCCCAGGTCCTTTTGCACCAGGCAGCTTTCCAGGCACTCTTCTCCAAGCCTGTAGTGTTTCATGGGGTTGTTGTGACCCAAATGCAGGACCCAGCACTTTGCCTTGTTGAACCTCATACCATTGGCCACTGTCCACTGATCCATCCTGTTCTGATCCCTCTGCAAAGCCTTCCTACACTCCAGCAGATCAACACTTGTGCCCAACTTGGTGTCATCTGCAAACTTACTGAGGGTGCACTCAATCCTCTCATTCAGATAATCAGTGAAGGTATTAAAGAGAACTGGTTCCAGTACTGAGCCCTAGGGAACACCACTTGTGACCAGCTGCCTGCTGGATTTAACTCCATTCACCACTCTTTGGGCTCAGTCACGCAGCTAGTTTGTTACCCAGGAAAGTGTGTACCCATCCAAGCCATAAGCAGGCAGTCTGTCCAGGAGAATACCATGGGAAATAATGTCAAAGGCTTTACTAAAGTATAGGTAAACAACACCCAGATCCTTTCACTCACTTACTAAGCAACTCACCTTGTCACAGAAGGAGATCAAGTTAGCCAAGATTACCTGCTTTTCATAAGCCCATGCTGACTGGGCCTGATCACCTGCTTGTCCTGTACTTGCCATGTGATGGCAATCAAGATAATTTTCTCCATAACATTCCCCAGCACAGAGGTCAGACTGACAGACCTGTAGTTCCCCAGATCTCTTTTTCTGCCCTTCTTGTAGATAGATGTCACATTTGCCAAACTTCAGTCAACTGGGACACCCAAGGTTAGCCAGGACTGATGACAAATGAAGGAAAGTAGCACGTTGAGCACTTCTTCCAGACCCCTCAGTACTCTTGGGGGCATCCCATTCTGCTCCATAGACCTGTGTGTGTCTAAGAGGTGTAGCAGGTTACTGACCATTTCCCCTTGGATTATGGGGGCTTCATTCTGCTCCCCATTCCTGTCTTCCAATTCAGGAGCTGGGCACCTGGAGAACAACTCCAGGTCTTACTATTAAAAACTGAGGTAAAGAAGGCATTAAGCATCTCAGGCTTTTCCTCATCCTTTATCACTATGCTTTCCCCTGCATCCAATAAAGGATGAAGATTCTCCTTAGTCCTTCTTTTATTGCTAATGTATTTCTAAAACCACTTTTTAGTGTCTTTTAGGCAGTGGCCAGTTTAAGTTCTAGTTGGGCTTTTGGCCTTCTAATTTTGTCCCTGCATAACATCGCAACATCCTTGTAGTCCTCCTGAGTTGGCTGCACTTTCTTCCAAAGGTCATAAAATCTCCTTTGTTCCCTGAGTTCCAGCCAAAGCTCTCTCTTCAGCCAGGCCTATCTTCTTTGCCAGCTCATCTTTTGGCACATGGGAACAGCTTGCTACTCTACTTTGGAGATTTCCTTCTTGAAGAACGTCCAGCATTCCTTGACTCCTTTGCCATTCAGAACTGCCTCCCAAGTGACTCTGTCATGATTATACATTTCAGACTACAGTCTGACCATCAGAGTATTATACCAGCAAATGGAATTTTCTCTTTCCTAATGTGTTTCAGGAAAGCACCTGAGCTATCTCACATCCAAGGATTGTGCACACTGTCTTTACAACAGCATCATGCTGACCAGACACACTGACTTGCAGCAGCAGTGGAAACCAGACAGACTCTCCCACTGGGTAGGCTTAAGATGGTTATAAAGAAGGCTTAAAGTCCTACAGGTTGGTCTGGACAGAGAGTTGTGAATTATTTCTATGAATAAAACTGTTCACTTGCAAAGAGAATATAAATTACCAAAAATGTTCAAAAGCAAAACTCATTCCTTTTATTCAGCTCAGTGGCCTGATAATTTGGAAAGGAAAAAGAAAAAATAAAATTTTGTCCATCACAAAGGAACTACAAAACATATTTGAAAGCAAAAGAAGTGTCAGAAGTGGCTCAGCCCTTCTCTAAACAGCACCCACTGTTTTTGTGGCAAGAGTTGCCTTTCTTTGTAACAGCTGAAGAAGTCTCTTCCAGACACAAGCTCAAGACATCATCTCGTCCTCCCCAGGTAGGGTCAGTATTTTGGACCCTTTAATTTCCTTCCAAAAGAGTTTGGCTGTTACATGAGGAGCACTGCCAGAAACTCACTAAGCTGTTTCTTGCTCAAATCTACATCGCCTTTGAATAGAGTTAATTCTTAGTTCTCAAATCCACTGACCTAAAAGTTAGCTTGTCATGGAGAATTAAAACAAAGTCAATATCCTCTCAGAAGGTCTCTAGAAAAGCTTCACTGTGAAATGTCTCTATTGCCTTATCTCAGTCGTTTAACAAGCCATTAGTAGTTTAGTCAAGCAGAGGAAACAACTGAACTACCTGAATAAGATTAGCAGTTCCACTTCAAAGAGGTGAAGTTCAGGATTGAATCTGCCCTCTCTAAAAATCGTCCAGCACTGGAAGGCAGGAAAAAGGATGGGAGACTTTAAGCAATAATAAACCTCTGAACAAGCTCTAACTGATACTGAAAGTACAAAAAGTACATGCTAGATTTTCTCCTATAAAATCCAATTGAAGACATGGGATGTGGAAAAGGCACAAAGACCTTGACTATGTAAGTTAATAAACATCTCCAACTTGTCTGCTGAATACTGGAAAGGAGAGAAATGCCTTATGCATTTAATCTTGGGATCAATAAGAAGTTATTGATCTCATTGATATAATACCTATTTTCATTCCTTTTTGACATATAACAAACTTTTGAAACCTTCTTAACCATTTTTTTTGTGTTGTAAATGAATGTTTTATCCATTATTTTTTTAATGAAAATTTTCTGATTGTCCAATTTCCCTACAGCCTGTATTGAGTCACAGGTACTTTCTGAATGAAAATCTTTAAATGAGTTTACTGTAACATTCTTGAATCACTCACCAGTGCCATACAGTTCTCCTAGAATGATAAAGGTATACAGAAACACACACCTGCATGGACTGGTCTAGTAATCGATAGTGCTGAGGCAATTCAGCATATGTGCTTTCCAGGGCAACTATTAGCTAAAAAAGTTTCTTGGCATGAGCTGTGACAGTGGGAGCAATGCCAGAGTCCTGAGAATTAGGGAAGTGTTTGCATAGATTTGTACTCAGCACTTTGTCTCTCTGTAACTGTGTCCCTTAGTCCTCATGGACCTGCTAGATCTTTAGCTCAGGGGTGGAAGCTCACACTAGGAACAAGGAGTAACTCCTGCTTCTGATGATCTACCAAAGTTAATTTTGCAACTGGCAGCTTAGTGCTGAGTTAGGTCCCCATTCAGTCTGTCTCACCTCTCCCTGCTCAGATGTGTGTTAGTGGAAAGCAGCTTTGCTCAGGAAGGAAATTAAAAGAAACTGTAGATTCAAGTGATCCTTAATTATTGAGAGAGTTTTTATTCTCCCCAGATTTAGCATGAGCTCATATTCTACCCATCTGTGCAGTGCAGTCTTTCGTCTTCTAGCCAGCATTGTTAAACAGTAGATAAGTGTTTTGGATTATTGCCTTAAAATATACCAGTCAGCTGAAGCCAATCTAGTTGTCTTGTACTTACCTTTAAGACATAGAAGTCATTTTTGTCTCCTGGGCATGTGTGACACTTTTAAACTGTTTGCACATTGTGATATATATTTATTCATCCTAACCTTGTGATTCCAGTAGTTTATATAATTTTAAAATTTAAGTCATTGGCAATGTATTTTTCTTTCACATCAGCCAAATGGTATTAAAAAAAGAAACGGAGAAGAGCTGAAATTCATCTGGACATCTTCCTTGGTCCACGCAAAAGACTTTGTAGTCTTTTCTGATATAAAAATTTAGAGTGAAAAATGTTATATTTACTAATGTAAGATGTCCTACCAGTTTGAAACTTGGATAAAAGCTTGTTCTATTAAATATGGATAAGTACATGTAATTTATTCATTGCCTACACAGTTTTTGGATTTGCATAGGGTTATTCGGTCAGAATCTGGGAAACTGTACATGAAAATAATAGCACGGTATGTAACTTACAAATAATTTTTCTTTTCTACTCCCAGAAGTTTGACCAGAAGGAGCATTAGTTTATCTGATCAGCTGCTAAATACTTCCATGCTTGTTTTACATTCCTAAGCTGCCTAAATTTCTAAAACTTTATTTAGCTAAACCCTGCTTTCAGTACAACACAAAAAGACAGAGCACCAACTGGTCCCTTTGTTCCAACAGTTAATCATTTGTTCAAATTATGAAATACTTTTGACAGTTAAAAAAATGTACCCATTGGCTATTCTAATTTGTAAAGTTTCACTTCCTGATCTTTGGTTTTATTATGATTTCTTCTGCTAAAGAGTTGTTTAACATCCAATATTTTCTTCTGATGAAGGTAATTCTGTTCTATAACAAATATACAGCTAAAAAATGGAAATCATCAGTATTCTTAGAGTAAGGGTTCAGGAATCACTGGTGGCTATTTCCTGTGGTATCTGCTGTTGTTTTGTTTTGTTCTGTTTTTTTAAAAGTTAGATGTGAGAAGAGTATGAAGTATTCTTTTATTAATTTCGTTATTTTTATATCCATAGGTAAATTGATCTCCAATATACTATATCTTGCTTCTTTGTTTACAAATTCAGAAAACACAGTAACATTTTCTTAACCATAAAATGTCTTCTAAGATGTGAAGAACTAGCTCCTAAGGTACTGAAATACTTTCCAGAGTAATGGTTTTTAAGCCATGCATTGCTCCCTTCTCAATGTATGGCCCTCCTACGAGTACAGCGCTAATCATGGTTGGTTTAAAGTGCTTATTTGAATTAGCTCAACATATCTGACTGCCTTTTTTTTGTAATTAATTATGTTTTCAGAGGTCTTTTTGCCATCTACACATTTTATCAACAGTTATTTGAAATTCACTTCTAGGTATTGATAAAAGGTTTTAATAATTCCATAACTCTGATCCTTTCAAAATCTTTGTAGATAAGTGATCTGTAGATGGCAAATTCACTGTTTTTGAAAACTGTCAGTCTGCTATCAATGCCTTGAGTTAGTGACACATTTATATTGCTAATTTTATATTCTTAATGCTAAAATATTAATTGTAAAAAAAAAATAAAACAATTATAAAGCTCTGAGAATATTGTATGTACATACTTATCATTATCAAACAATCAGTAATAGCATCAAAGAATTAATTTCTATAGCTGTCATGTTGAAACAACTCTCTATGCAACTGTCTATGGAGACAGTATAAGTGTGCAGACACAGTTCTTCCTTTTCTGAACATAAAACATTATAGTTTGAAGGTGTGGACAGCAGTGCATCTGTACACACAGAACAAAGTTCTTTCATTGCTGAGTATGCAAAGCTGGTACATAACTTCTCTTCTGACCCAATAACTAGATAGGCCACAGGTACATTTTGAATATATACTGTCTGACCTTGAAGCTTTCTACTGAAATAAAAAGGGCTTCTATAGGAGGTATAATTAATCAGTTGAAGCACAGTGCAACCATCCTAGTTTTCTAAGAAGACCAATTTTGGCATAGAGTTAATACATTGTGCTAAGAGAATCACATCTTCTCTGGTCAATAGTGAAACAGCTGCGATGTGTACCCATCTATCTAATACATAATAATGAAGGGTCATATAACATTGGAAAGCAGCTTGGAGCCTCAGAAGAAACATTTTATGGAAGTGCAAACAATTTCTAAGGCTAACTCCTGACTCTTCAGAGAGATAAGAAATTGGATGTGCCATGCTCAATAGGTGTTAATTGTATTACTTATAGAGATAACAGAAATCTTTTAGATGCTGTGGTGATGAAAGCATCATAAATTGATAGTAGGTAAATTCATATCCATTTCTTAATGTAGCTTTACTTTCTGAATTTCTGGAATTCTTTCAAAATGTGCTGCAAAATGAAGACACGACATTGTTATATACAAGTTTGAGTATGAGAAGTACTACCTTGGAATTTGTTAGATTTTTCATATTCTTTCTTTTTTCTTTTTCCTCTCTAGAGTGTGCTCTATGTTAAATGATTTTTGGGAAAACAACTGCAGTTTCAACAGATCTTGCCTTTAACTTGTAAAAAACACATTTTAACACATCCAAAATCTGTCAAGTTTCTTCTATCTGAATAAAAAATTGAAAAATATATGAACTGAGTTGCAAGCAAAATGTAAAGCTCTTTTTTTCTATATTAATCAGATATTTTTTACCCAAAATATTCATGATGTTGTAGAAAACTGAAACATTTCTTGTACTGATGTGACAGACCTGCCAAATCTATGTTCTGATAGTTACTATATGCAAATATCATGTGGCAATGGAAAATTAAAAAGTACAAAGGGAAATGGACGAAGTTAAGAAGTTTGGAAGGAACAAGGAAAATAAGGTTGATAGCAGTAAGTGAAAAAGTTAAAAATTTCTAATCAACACACAAAAGAAGATAAGACTTATTGTTGAGTTACATTCATACAATTAGGGGGTTTCAGTTGCTGAATCTTTATGAGCCACAATAGAAGACTTAAACCCTTGATTCAGCTCTTGTGTGGCAATGCCATTTAGTCCTTTAGAATTATGCCAGTACTTAAGTAGATTTTCTGAACTGGAGCCTGTTTGTTCTGACCCTGGATTTTCAGTGAAGTCAAAAAAAATACAGCAGTGACAGTGTACAGGGTGGCATCCAATGAGGTGAATTTTCTAGGGAGAGAGATTATATTTACTACACCAGTGAAAAATGTCAATGATACAGTTTTTAACTGCAAATGGTGCACACTATTTAGACCAACAGATTTATTGAGATTTGTTGCCCATTTTCCAGTCACTCCTTTATCTGATTTTTCTCAACATTTGTTTTTGTGAAACATGTCTAACAAATGTCTGTGATGAATGATCCTTAGCACACTCAACTGAGCATTCAATGGCTTTCCAAATGATTGGTAAAACTATCCAGGCTGGTTCATGAGATCTTTCTGTGAACCAAAATTTGAATGTATTTTATATGAAATAATCATGGAATAAAACTTAAAAATGATCTGTCAAGTACGAACCAGATTTTAAGATGCCTGCAGCTTTGTGCCTTATCTACTAACCACATTTGTCAAGCATAGCGCCAAGTTTAGGAGCTTGTTGTGGGAGAGGATGTTTATCTTCTGTTTGCTGTGAAACTTGGGAGTCTTTTTCAGCATACTGGAGAGATGCCCTGCTGCATCACTCGGTATGCTTCTTAATCTTCTAATAATTTTTAAAAAAGTATGAATATCGTTTCAAGTATCAGTTACAGATTGCCATTTCTTCCAAAGTGAATTAGTCATGCTTATGCTATTCAGAGGGACCTTGACACACCTGTGAGGTGGGCTGATGCCAACCTTATGAAGTTTAACCAAGCAAAGTGCAAGGTCCTACACCTGGGTCAGAGCAATCCCAGGCACAGCTACAGGTTGGGCAGAGAACAGATTTAGAGCAGCCCTGTGGAGAAGGACTTGGGGGTGTTGGTTGATGAGAAAATGCACATGAACCAGCAGTGTGCGCTCGCAGCCCAAAAAGCCAACCGTATCCTGGGCTGCATCAAAAGGAGCATGACCAGCAGGGTGAATGAGGTGATCCTGCCCCTCTACTCTGCTCTTGTGAGACCTCACTTGGACTATTGTGTGCAGTTGTGGTGTCCTCAACGTAAAAAGGACATGGAGCTGTTGGAGCAAGTCCAGAGGAAACCACAAGAATGATCAGGGGGCTTGAGCACCTCCCGAATGAATATAGGCTGAGAAAGTTGGGGCTGTTCAGCGTGGAGAAGAGAAGGCTGCATGGAGACCTCATAGCAGCCTTCCAGTATCGAAAGGGGGCCTACAAGGATGCTGGGGATGGACTATTCTTTAGGGACTGTAGTGGTGAGACAAGGGGTAATGAGTTTAAATTTAAGCATGGGAAGTTTAGATTGAATATAAGGAAGAAGTTCTTTACTGTGAGGGTGGTGAGGCACTGGAACAGGTTGCCCAGAGAAGAGGTAAATACTCCATCCCTGGCGGTGCTCAAGGCCAGGTTGGACAGAACCTCGGGTGACATGGTTTAGTGTGAGGTGTCCCTGCCCATGGCAGGGGTGTTGGAAATAGATGATCTTAAGTTCCTTTCCAACTATTCTAACTATTCTATGGTTCTATGATTCTGAGAATAGTTTCCCATCTTACTGATACTGGTGGCTTCACACTGCTTCCCCACCCATTCCCTCTAAAATCTCATTATCCAAGAAAAGCTCTTTTTTTTTACTTTGTTACCATACCATTTTACTCTCTGCAACCTGAAAGTGTTAAAATAGAGCCTGGATATTATGACAGTCTAGTTCACTTCTTATGTGGTCTCGAACCATCCAAATTTGTACACATTCATGTGTATCACAAAGAAGATCTTAATCTCAACAATTTCAAAAATTCAAGTTTTTTACTATTTCCTTTAGATGGAATCCAGCAGAACAAATATAACAACTTTTGCTCAGGAGAAAAATATTTAGAATAGACTTAAGATTTTTTCAACTTTAAGCAAAGGGCACTTATTCCAGATTTTTCTGAAAAGGTCCCAATGTTTGTCAGCAAGATGGAGCTGGTTATTCATGAAGCAAGCAGTAAAGCACGTTTTCATTCAGGTACCAGTGTCCTTATAAAATGACCCTTTTATTCTTCTCAGTGATAGCATATTCTTTATAGATTGAATAAGAAATGAAAAGATGGGAAAATATCTCCTGAAGCACTTTCTTCTCAGCAAAGGTTAAGTAGGAGTTATGCTTCTTTTTTTTGTTTCACTCCTTTTCTCCCCCAAGAGCGAGGCAGTAAGAGTCATACTAGAGGGAGGTTTTTGAACACCTATGAGGAAGATTCCCATTTAAATAAGGGATGAAATGACAAGAATCATCATTGCCACTTCTGGCTTTGCTATTTCCTTCAAAGATGAATTTTGACTTCAGAGTTGAGTGCAGAGGGCAGTGAGTAGTTTTATTGACTTGGGATGTGAGCAAAACCAGACTACTCAGTTGTGATCTATACCATGTTCTCCTTAAGCAATCTACCCCTGCTGACACATGTTTTTCCTTTTTCTACAATTATTCTTCTTTGCATTCTAGCCAGTAGGCTGAAATATAATGAAAATTTGAATCTGTAATCAGCTCTATTCAGCCACATCCTGCTTACCTGTGCACTGCTTATTTCCTTCTGCCTTCTTTGTATGTGCCTTATTTCCTAAGATCCTTTACAATACACATGCCGAGTAGCGCTCAGGCTTGATTTACATGTACAATGCATTTGTGCACAGAGGCGCAATCACAGCAAGTTTATACACAACCCATCATTAATCTGTTCAGTGGTGCATTCCCATGCTAGTGTGGAGACTCATTGACTTTCCAGAATCACACAGGGCAAAATTCACTGCTGTTACAAGGGCTTAGCATGAGTTTTCCCCTCTGTGATATGTGACTAATATTATCCACTTAACATCAGGAGGCTGCAGCTCTGAAGCTCAATTCATTAGCATTTGTAAAATACGTCAAAAACTTGAAATGAAATATGTAATCTGCAAAAGAAAAAAAAAATAGAAATTTAAAAAAAATAGAATAAATATTAAGCTACCAAGTGAATTGTCCTTTTTCATTAGCAGTGGTGCTTGTCTTGTTCATATATGTCTGCAATTTGTACATTTTATGAATGTTTTCTGATCTATGATATCTCACATTCATTTTCCTGCCTAATTTTTCAGAGTCAAGCTCAAAACATTTTTTTCAAGACCTCGAAGAAAATTTAACTGAATTGAGAAGTGGCTGCTGCTCTTAGCTTTCAGCAGCTTTTGGGAGTAGTAGCATTAATTTTGCTTGGCAACTATTCTAACATTTCCCCCCTCAAAAACAAAAGTTACAGAACATCCTCCTTCTATTGCATACTTCTGAATTCTTGAGACAAACTGAGAATTTTATGCTGATCAAAATCTTCCTGTTTGATTTGTCTACTGAAAATAGTGGAATTCCCTGTGAAACAATGCTGCATATTATTTGTTGTATGTTCAGACCACATAATCTGCTCTTTCTTGATTTACTTTATTGTTTTATATACTTGTAGAAATCTCAACCAATGTCAAGTTGCTAGTGAGCTTTGAGCCATACAAATTTTCTGAAATATCCATAAGGTGATTTATTTTCTGAAACAAAAAGGTATGATAATCTTGTGAAAGTTGGAGAAAAGTGTTTTTTTCTAAGGGACACATTATAGAGAGGAAACTTTATCATTTTATCAAGATCATATTTCCTTGTTACTGGACAGTACTCTTGCCCTTAGATTTATAATCCAATTTTCAAAAACTTCAATTAATTATTAAAAGTAGCACTTTTAATCTATTTTAATATATTTAAATACAGCTTTTTAATTAAGTCATAAACATTTTTACTGTACAATTACAGTTAATTTTAATTTGTAGCTCAGCTAGCAGAATCAATATTTAGCTGATTTTTACTGTAGTCTGTTTGAACAATGAAAATATTCTTGCCACGCATGTAAGTGAAACAGAACTAGCCATAATAAACTCCATGGGCTTCAAGAAATTGACAAAATGCATGGTTGGGGATGGAATTTCAGACTGTTACTAAATACAAGGCTTCTGAAGCTGCATACCTATGTTATTACCCTGCTCAGAACGCAGACAAAAATCTTACCAAGCCTTCTGTGAAGTCTCAGTCTTTCTCTAATGCTTATCTTTCACTGAAAAGTGAAAGAGAGAGATAAAACAGCAAAATCAGGTTAAAATAATTTTGGTTGCTCAAATCCCAATACCTAGTCAGCCATTTTGGAATAAATATATTCCTGAATGAAAATATGTCTGTATTTTTTTAAGCTTTATCATGACCTGTTTCTTTAAAGAAATTGTACTTATGACTCAAGAATTCCCACCACTTCTCTGTTGCAATTTATCCTTTAACAAAATTAATTAGGTCAGAATGTTCAAAACAGAGAACAGAACTGTTCCTAATGTAGGGATTGAATCACAAGAAGACATGAAGACTTTAAGCACTTTGGGAAAGAAATTCAGACACTGAAAGTCTCTGACCTCTCCATCTTCATCATCTGTGAAGAACTTTAAAATTGCAAGTCTGCACTTCTCATTAACAGTCACTTCATCTTGCCCCTGCCATCCAGAGCTTAAGTCTATGAACTTCAGCAATGATTCTAAATTAGTTTTCTAGTCTTCTTGTATTATAAATGGAGAGATATATGGACATCCCTGAATGGGTCAGATCCCTTTTGGGAATGTCCATTTTTCTCAGTTCACTTGTAACAGGGAGGTGCTCTGCACAAGGGACTTATTTAAGCTTCCCAGGATATTCTCCCTTACATATCACAGCCTCATCTGGGTTGCAAGACCATGGTTCAAACAACAAACTCTCATATGTAACTGTAATTTCAGAACAGTTTCATTTTTGACAACATTTCCCAGATTGAACTGTACCCTGAAGAAAAAAATCATGAAGAATAACATTCCTCAGCCTTATTAGTATTTGATGTAGGGTTCCCTTTCACCGTGTAATGAAGGAATGAAATAAGGGATATAAACTCAAGGCAAACTGGTCACCTCATAGGACAAATAGGAAACGCAGTCACTTATAAATGTTTGCTATTAAACACTTCATCCTCCTCATATAATCAGGAGCTAATAAGGGGATAACAATGGATAACAGTGTTCAATACCTTTTCCTATAGCTGACCTTTTCTTCTTTTTATCAATCAAACTTGAGCTATGTTTTCAGAAACAATTCTGGAGCATTTTGTTTGTGTGATTTTCCAGCTCAAAGGGCATTATCTCAAAAAAAAGAAAATTAATTTACCTAGGAGGAAACAACACTGACTTATCACTAAACATCAGTTTACTCTAAACTGAAATACTGTGTTTAAAAATTGACCTCGAAATTCAGAACTTCAATTTTCTTCAAAAAAAGAAACTGACATACATCATTTTCTTCTGATTTCTGTTTTTCATTAAGGGTAAATTGTTTTAGTTTCTGTTGTGTCCCTAAAGGACAGTTTCTTGTATACTCTGGGTCTCACATGCAATTTACTGTGAATAACGAGCCTTGGAAGTTACATGAGGTCTCAAAATGAGGTATAAACTCACCAATAAATCTGGTCACAAGGAGAGAAAAGGAAATAGAATAGACACTTTCCTCTGGCAATGATAATTAGCCCCAAACCTGAAGAAAAATCCTTATCCTCCTTTAAGTGGCTTCCTGTGCTGGCTTTGCATGGGATAGACTTAATTTTCTTCATAGTAACAAGTATGTAGCTGTGGTTTGATCTGTGATCCAAACAATGTTGATAACACGGGGATGTTTTAGCTATGGCTGAGCAGTGCTGACACAGAATCAAGGCCTTTTCTGCTCCTCACCCACCCCACCAGTGAGCAGGCTAGGGGTGCACAAGAAGTTGGAGGAGACACAGCCGGGACAGCTGACCCCAACTGACCAAAGAGATATCACACATCATGTGATATCCTGCTCAGCAATAAGAATGGAGGGAGAGCAGGTAAGGGGAAGATGTTCAGAGTGATGGCATTTTCCTTCCCAAGTCACCATTATGTGTGATGGAGCCCTGTGTTCCTGGGGATGGCTGAACACCCGCTTGCTGATAAGTGGTGAATGAATTTCTTATTTAGCCTTGCTTATGCACACAGCTTTTGCTTTACCTATTAAACTGTCTATCTCAACCCATGAGTTTTCACACTTTTCTGATTCTCTCTCACTTACCACTAGGAGTGAGTGAGTGAGTGGCTATGTGGGGCTTAGGTGCCGGCTGGGGTTAAACCATAACAGTATCCTAGAGCATCTCCAAGAGTGCTATGCACACTGTTGGATGTCCAAATCTTGCTGCAGGTGTTTTCTTGAGGGTAAGCCTCCTCACCCCATGCCATTTTTTTGACCATATTTGCTGTAGGTGGGCTTAGACATTTAGTATATATACACAAAACTACATATAAGCCTCTATATTTTGGTATCCTCATCTAAAACTGATTCCCACCTAAACTTTCCACAGAATAAAGGATCCTACAAATTATGGACTGTTACAACTGTCTTAAACTACCTATTATCTGCTACAACTACCCTAACAGCCATCTTATTTGTGCTTCAAGCCATCTCAAAAGGGAAGTTTAAACATATTCAAGCAACATAATAACAAACTGAGGTCTTTTGAGGACATTGGTAGACAGGGGTTAGAATCATGAGAGAAATAATTCACGTATGCTAAGACAATGGTCCAGCTGAGCATGCCTAGAAGCACAGTTGGACTTAGCAATTTGGGGTTTCTTTACAAAACCTGAACTACTAATGTCCAGGCATAAATGAAATGGTTTTGCTTTGTTGGGCAAACTTCTCTCCACTTTAATAGGGTTTGGGGTTTTCTTGGTTGTTTTTTGTTTGTTTGTTTGTTTGTTTGTTTTTAATTTTTTATTCACAATGCATTCTGCAGTTCTGTCTTTGAAATCATCCATGGCAAGATGACAACTTGATTTTTCCTGTAGTTTGCCACAAAGGAGTTAAATTGTTGATGCATTCTCTTCTAATTGTATTACTATTGGCTCAGTTGGCATACACTTTGCTCAGAGAATGTCATAGGGCCTTCTAACTTCAAGGGAAAAAACCCCTACAATTGATTTTTCATTTAAAAAAACACAAACAAAATTTGTCTAGAGAAAAGTAATTAAATACAGATCTTGCTTAGTTTCAGAGTCTGCTTCTTTAATTATACAGCTGTAAAATTATCCAAAGAGCACTATGAACTTATAGTGCAATGACAATTTAATTATCTATTCTAAACGCAAATGTAACCAATGTTACATAGAAGAAAAGAAATACATAAAGATACAGTTGTGAATCCTTGGATCTCAGAAATCAATAGTGGTTTTGCTCCTGACCTCACTAGAGACAGGATTTTCAATGCAGCATTTGTAAACAGTAGCAGAGGGATTGCGTGGAAGTAACACAGACCCTCTTGATACCCTAACAATAGCTAAAGGTGAAGCAGCAAAGTATCATAATCCTGATAATAAAACAGATCTTCACCTTTCAGTAACACCCCAGATTTCACTGGGAGTATAAATTCAGATTTGGGGCTTGATATTTTTGAACCCACACACTTTCTGAAGGAAGCCAGTAGCATGGCTTGTGCTGGGTGAGAGAAATTCAGGCAAGGATCTGAAATAAGGTTTTCCATTTGCTTATGCAAAGTGAAGAAATTATATAAAAATCATAGGGGAATGAAAAGAAAGCGGAATTCTGATTTCCAGTTTCTTTTTTTAAGTTTCTTGAACTTTCCAAAGAGCTGTAGGTGGCAGGTGGTTTGGGTCATGCTTCATACTAGTGAATAAGAGAGAAAATGGTTTATTTTCGGCAGCGCTAAGTGGCTGTGGAGGTTATTGCTTCAATAGGCTCTCAGCAACCCTGTGAATCAAACTAATTTTGTAGGCTTTGTATCATCAGTTTCACATCTTGTCCAGTTCTCTAAAACTCTTAAGTTAAGCCCATAGTACTGAAGAACAATAAAGAACAATAAAGCACACAATCTCCTCAAATACTCTGTACTGTAATATGCTATAAGAAGGCATTCAGTATGTTAAGAATATAGATATACTTCAGAGCATTGCCTAGTGATTCTTCCCCCATATGCTGCTCATGTAGGCACTTCTAATCGCTATTAGATATCCTTTCTATGCTTATAGTAATAAAAAAAGCCATTTCACCTAGGTGCAGTTTAGAAAAGGTTTTGCTAATATATTGGTTTTTAAACTTGAAATTGATGGCTTCATATATGTGGAGCTTGGCAAAGAATAAGTAAACCCACGTGTCACAACAAAGAAATCCTAAATGGAATGTTGATTTTAAATAAAGCCATCAGACAGTTTGAATATCTGTAATAACCTAGATGACTTAAAAGACTTGTTTCAAATCACCTGTATTTTTCAGTACAGGGGCAGTCTATACTTAACTGGCATTAAGTCAAAATGCCTCTTCCCTGGAGCTTCAGTCTCCAGTTCTAACACACTTAATTGAAAGTGATCTAATGTCAGATGTTTGAGTGTTTGTTGTCAGCATAATGAATGAGATGAGTCTAGAGGCAAAGGTAGAAGTGTTTCAACATCATCATCAACTGGAATATGAAATAAAATATTTATTGCCCACTGTTATGGGTAGCTAATTGGGTCCTTTATTCCACGTAAATCTATAAACAGTAATTCTTCCTTACTAAAATATATTCCTTTAATAATATGGGGAGATGTATGGGTGTATGTTTTTATTTCTTTTCCTTTTTTTTTCTTTAACTGAATTCTCTTTTAAAATGCATTTCTGCCCTCAAAAATGCAAATAAACAAAGAGATATAGGAACAGACCTTGTGTAGCAGACGAGCAGAAATGATCACATGCAGAAAGCTGCAACCAGAAAACTTTGTGTGGAAACAAGTAAGGTTGAAACTGAATTCAACAGAGCTTAGCTAGAAATGCATCATCATGCCAATTTTTTTGCTGTTACTTAAATTACCTTAGAATGCCTGGTAATGTAGAACAAAGGGGTCTATATAATTTCTGAGGACTGCCAGCCTCTCACCTGTCATTTTGTCGTGTCTAACTTCCCTCAGCTATCTTATATTTCACCCCCTAAATTCTTGGGAAATCAAAAATCAAATAATCTAACACTTGTTTATTTATTATGTTTGTAGGATTACAATTGCAAGAATCAAAACCTATCATTAGTATTTCTTCAATGGTTTTTTCTTAGATTCATTTTCTTTCTGAGGTATGGCATTATAAATTTGTGTTCTGATCTTTCAGTCCTTAGATGCATAGAAATTCTATGCATGGACATTCAGACACATGTTTATACATAAGCTATTTGTCTGTGTAAGAATATATAAATAAGAATATATAAATATCTGAAGACTGTACTTGAATATGACAACTGTAATAATGTAGAAAGTTGTGATTGTCATCTGCAGTTTATCTGTAGAAAATTTTAACTCTATTGTTTTCCCTATACCTTTCCATTCAACACAGAAGTTTACGTTTGTGAAGAAGAGACAAAAAAAAAGAACAATTAAAAAAAAGTTAATTAAATACAAGAATAAGGAATTGAAATGCACTGGGATTTATACACATAATGTATTTCTTTCTTGTTGCCATGGTTCTTTATTGCTCTTATGAATAATTTTTAACAATAAAGAATAACAAATTATTAGAAATGGAGATTTCTTTTGAACTAAAATAAGTAAAAAAATCCCTAAAACATGGAAGCTATAACCTCAAAAAATGCCAACAGTAGTACTTCAAAAGGCCTTTGAAGAACCACATGGGTAAGCTGGTGTAACGTTGCTTTGTCCATTCAGAGGATTAACCTGGCATAAATACCTTTTATTTATTTATTTATTTATTTATTTATTTATTTATTCCAATGCTCTATTCACCATAGCATCCATTTTTTTCCAGAGGAAAACTGACTGAATGGCATAACTACATTTAAAAATCAAAATATTTCCTGGTCTGGAACAATGCATTCTTCAGAGTGGCAGAGTTTGAGTGAGCTGGATTATGCTGTTTCTCCTGTTTGCTGGCAAACCTGCTCCTCCAAAGTGCACAGATGTCTGTAAAAGGCATGGTAAGGGGGAAATAGACTAAACATCTGCATCAGCGTGCAGAGAGAGGATGGTGCTATCTGTGACATTTTAATTCTTTGGCTTCTCAGATAAGTGAGTTGCTGGCCAGCCAAAGTCATGTCCTGAAGGATTCAGATTTGTTAGAGTGGCAATCAGTGCTGAGAGGCAGATACATTCAGTTTGGAGGAATGCAGTGATAGCACTGATGCATTGCATGACTCTAATATCCAATCTGAGTTTTTAGGCATAAACTCTTGTGTACAAACCTGGATGTGACTCAGAAGAAAGATGAGACTGACACACTGTCTACCATCACGTAGGTCTTCATCTGGAAGCAGAGTTAGGAATCCCTTCTGCATATAAGGATGCTATGATTTTGTCTGCCAAATACACAAAGTATGCCTCCATTCAGACTGAATAATCTCATCTGTGAGGCTCAGTCCAAAGGACTAGGGACATTTAGGTGATTTCCAATTGCATTAAGTTGACTATTCTGAGCAGTTCTTACAAACATTACAGCTCAGATTTTGGTGGAAGAGATCACCTCTCTCTGCTGGACACATTGTTCTATTCTGTTTACTGTTGCCAAAAGGTTTTTGTTCATAAAAGACAACAGCTGGACATCAATATTTTATTTCTTCCTGCATGCATACTCATAAAATGAGAGGTGCACTGAAGATTGTCTCTGCACACATACAGAGAACCACTAGAGGCCATCATATGCCTCTCTGTATAAACACAAATACATTTCAATTAATGCATACAATTGACACAGAGGAACCTCTTGATGACCATAAAGGTAGAATGCCCACTGCTGGCATCTCAGAAATGGAGAAGACAAGAGGAAAGATCAGGCGCGAAATGGACATATAAAAATAAAAATTAAAAAGAAAAAAGAGATGGAAATGAGACGTTTATGAAAGGGAACTTAAGCAGTTAAAGCTGGAAGTGATATATATGGCTTTACTTTACCTTCAGATATCACAGAGAAAGAGGCAGTTTCCCTACATGAAGAGAGTGAGAGTCCAGTGCAGCTGCTTGTGACCAGGTGGTTGCTGAAGCAGTGTTTTTCAAACACTAACTGCATAGTCAAGTGTCTGTATGCAATTAGGTATCCAGGTAACATTAGCAGAATCATTTCTCTCCCAGAACTAAGAATTAAACAGTATGGCTTTGACCTCGAAATGTGTTTGATGGCTCACAGCAGGCTTCTAGTTCTTTGCATCTATTACAACAAATTCCCTGGCATAATTTGTCATATCTATTTGTTTCCCAAGGAAAACATATTAAGTTATAATTAAAATGAAAACTTAAATGTAAACAAGGAACGGTATTTGTACTTTCTAATGAATGTATAAATTCTACCATAATGCAATCACACTCTGTCTTTCCATTTGATCCAATTAAGGTCAACAGGACTGCATTTGACTTCAGTAAGAAATTTATTCACCCCTTTGCATCAGTACTTTTTCATAACCAGCTATTTTTTCGTATGTCTCTTTCTGTATTATTGTAATGCCTTAGAGCCATCTTCTATGAACAGAGTTTCTACTGTGTCAGGCATGAACATGATCTAATGATTAGACTGTAAATATTAATATGTTTGCCTGAGTTAGAGCTTCCTTCAGTGATGGTATAAGTGTAATTCTCCTTCTATAAGAGAATAGGTTCATGTCAGACTTTGGAATCCTCTTTGACATCCTTATTGTTTTCCTTTGTGTTTTTTTTCTACGATCCTTTTATTCAAATTCAGAATTCTCCCACAACAAGGCCAGGATTGGGGAAACCCAGATAGATTTTCTCAGATGCAGGGTTTTCGTTGTGGCATTCAGTCTTTCAGAAGGGCTCATGACAATGACTTTTCATACCTTTGATAGTCAGGTAGAAGACATACTGCAGAAATTGTCCTTGTTTCAGAAATAAACACAATGTTTCTTCATTGCCAGAACAAAAAGGAGGAATAAGAAATACATGTGTGGGGTTTTTTTCTTTATAGGACCAATTCAGGACAAAAATATTTTCTCATAGGGAAAAAACCCTCTTATTCAGCATTTAAAATGTATTTATATGAGATGGCTGGGTATGCAGAAGGTCATAATTGACAGCCAAAGGTGTTAAATCCAGGTAATACTGAGGAGAAGGGAGCATCAATCTGCACAGTTATGTTAATGCAGCTGCACCTTCACCCATTCAGTGTCAGTTCATGTCTCTGGCTGTCCAGAGATGTATCAATCCATCTGCAGCTTACCATGTGATAATTGTGGTAGTTCATTTAAGGCAATGATGACTGACGTGCCTATTTGAGCTATTTAGTCCTATGAGTGCCTATATTGACTTAAATTAGGTCTGTCGCTTTGTTTTTTAAAAATGTTAATCCAGATAGGTGTAAAGTACAGCTTTCAGTTACTTAGCACAAGGTACACCCTGCTCCCTAACTAACCAACCAACTCTATAAATGGGATCTACCTCAGAAATCCAGATTGTGGACATATATCTCATTATCAGAGATACATTACTGACCAGGCAGCTTCCAGTGACACAATTATCACTACTCATGCAAGTCACTTCTCAGTGTTGGGAGAAAGTACTGCTCTTCAGCATAAATAAGAGTCACAGAATCTGGAAACAGGTCCTGTTTCTATTTTGTACATGGTGAGATGTAGCAGCAGTAAAATGTTAATAACTTGCTTTTTTTTCTGAATTCCTTCTAAGGAAAAATAACATCTCATACTCCACAGACAGGCAGGAAAAGTAGCCTCTGGCAGAACAGAGTTATTCTCAGGATCAGTAATTTGGTTTGGGACTGACATCTTTCATGTTCATTTGATTCATGTTTCATTAAATACTGACCAGTATATTAACACTGTATTTGTGACATTCACCCTCCTTTATGGTTGTGATGATGAAGGTCAGGGCTTTTCATAGTGACAGACAATTTTACTACATCCAGCCTTGCCTTCCTGTATCTATGTTGAAATTTCACATAGACTGGTGCATCAAGGATCTTTGCTGGGCTTGCAGAGGCTGTCAAAATACCATGCAGGTACGACTGCATTAGCCTTAAGGCTAGAGCACTTTATGGTACGCTGAGTCAGTTTTCCTACCACTGCATATGCTGGTTATGTCAGTATTAAGCCCAGTTATGGCTCCAAAGAGGCTTGCACTGAGCAAGTGAAAAATCTTTGAGACACATACCTGATCTGCTTGCTCCACGTAGTGAGTACAGGATCCATCTACGTTCTCAGTTCTTTGGAGTCCATTTTCAATGCTTCCTCCACTCTCTTCCTGTTGAGAAAGTGTTACCTGAATAGGAATACGGGCTGGGAAAATCTAGCCTTACAGTCAGTCCTTATCATTCACACAAGGAGCATAGTGCTGACGAATTGCCTTCTGGGTGCAACGACACCAGCTTGAAAATCAACTTCCACTTGCTCCTGTTTCCTTCTGGAGGTTACCACAGCTAAAATCTGATTGATTTGTCCCTTTCTACTCTGCTTCAACTGAAAAAAAATGTGGAGGGAAATTAAAAAAACCCAAACACATTAGATTCCAGAATTTAGCATTTAAATATGCTGAACAGTTTTAATTCCTTACTAATTACTGAGCTAGCAGACTGGAGAGGGTGTTAGGTCTACAAGGGAGCAGCAACCAGCAGCTGTGAGGGCCAGTAACCTCTTTAGTCACACATCTGAAACAACAGATATAATATGTGAAGTTCTTACTCAGCTTGTTTCAAGGACCTCAGTGTACCCATGTGATGAAACACATGCTCTTAATCTTCAATATCATACTCAGTCCCTCCATTTGCTGTCAGGTTTAAGGAAAGAAAATTATATCCTTCTGCACCATTGTGGCACAGGAGTTAAACAAATAAAATTCAGATAAATATCTGTCCTACTCTTCCATAAAGTGAAAATGTATTAGGAATCTATTTTGGTAGGCTCTTCTTATCCATTTTAATTTTCTTTAATTTTTTTCTTGTGTAAAGATTGATATTTGCTCACCTGTTCATTGTATTTTTTATTCCTGGATGCTTCAGAGGCAGCAGAGCTGTTGTTGTTTTTTCCCTTGCTTTTCATGATCTTTGTTTGGTTTGTTTTGTTGGGGTTTTTTTGCCTTTTTTTTTTTTTTTTTAATTCTTTCATTTAATGTCAATCTGTTTTGATTAAGACCTTTATCTTTCCCCTTGCGTACTCATTCTGTCGATTGCTCTCTTTTGGTTTGTGGTATCAGGTATATGCTTTAATTACCCCTCCTTATGGCTCTGCATCCTGTACTATTTTAATTAGCTTGACTTTCCTAACAAAGATCATAACATACCTCAGAAGTTGGGCCCTCTAAGCGAAAGCTATATTCATTTTATCAGGTTTGGCAGCAAACATTTCACCTTTGCAGAAGGCTCAGTTCTGCTCATGGTTTTGTACATTGCCTAAGCAGGCTTGCAGGGTAAACTATGCATCAAGCACATGCTGAAGAGAGCTGGCCAGTAAAGAGCATTAGGCATTTCAGGAGGGTCTGAAGAAGCATCAATTTCAGGCTACCGCTGTTGGGTTTATTTGGTGAAGAGGTATGAAAGTAACTCCTCAAAGAGTTTTCTAAGATAACATCAGGATGTCTGGAGGTTGTAGTGAAGTGAGTGTCAGTCTCTTCTACCAGGTGACACGTACAGAAGTACTCTCCCAGGAGTACAGGAGATGTCCTCAAGTTGAACCAGGGAAGGTTTAGATTGGATATTGGGTAAAGTTTCTTCCCCAGAAGGGTTTTCAAGTATTGAACAGGCTGCCCAGGGAATTAGTTGAGTCACGATCCCTTTTTAGGTGACATGTATATGTGGTGATTAGGAATATGATTTAGTGATGGACTTATCAGTGTTAACAGTTGGACTTAATAATCTAAAAGCCTTTTCCAACCTAAATGCTTATGGGATTCTAGGACTCTTTTCTTCAGAGAGAAATCTAATTTTTCTATGGACAAGTTCAACAAAAGAAATATGAAAATAAACCTTTTATGAGGCCACTTGAAACTTGTGCAGAAGCCCTTCTATCTGTATATTATATTTCTGGTTATGCTGTAGGGCTCTCTACTTTATAAGCACCTCTTCCCCCTGATTTTTTTTTTAATACAATCATTATCAAGATATGTAAGGTAAACTTTAGCCAGAAGACTCAAATATACATAAGCTAGATGTTCCAGTGGAGTGAAGGACTATATCTGCACATAAGAAGTTAGTTTCTTACCTGAAGAATCATACCCACCATAATGCATAGAATTGAGAATTGCTCTTTGGAAAGGGTTTCTGGAGGCCATGTCTGAGATCCATCTTGAAGCAGGACCACTGCCAGCTCTAGATCACATCAGCCATGGCTTTCTTTAGCCAAGTCTTGAAAACTTCCAAAGATAGAAATTCCATGACCAATCTGGGCAAACTGTTCCTGTGCTACACTACTTGTCTGGAGAATTTTTTCCTGATGTTCGGTCTGCAGGGACTTGAGTCTGTAGTAGGTCTTCTGACTATTGAGAGTTTCAGTCTGTTGTTTTTGTAAGTAAGCTGCAAGAACCCCTGTGCTGCTATTAATGCTCCTGCCCCACTTTATCCTCTTCTTTGCCACCATGGATAAACTTACCTTAGGCTTGCTATCTATTTTTGATAGTTTTTTTTTTAAACCCAGTTGACTTTAGATACGATTAATGATTAAAACGTCTTTTTAATGTGTTCAGTAAAATTGATACTTCAGTTAAAACCGCAGTGCTTAAAACAATAGGTCTGTGCATTGGTATGCGCAACCTTGATGCATTCAGGGAAGTCAGAATAGCCATACCTGCTACAAATGACTGCACACAGTAGCTCTGGGTTTAATATCAGGCTTATTACCTAGCAACTGGACAAATGCATTTTTTTAGAGACTATAGGTAGAAATGGGCAGCACAGGCAGAAACCACCATAAGGAAATAGTTGGCCTCAGGGCATCAGGCAATGACATCAGACACAGAACTCTTAGTTGTTAAACAACATTATTAAAAAATAGTCTTGAACAAAGCATCGAGAAACTTGGAGAAATGCAATGGACGATCAGTTGTTCAAAGCCTTGAAATGGAGAGCATAAAAAGGCTGACAGAAATGCAAGAAAAGCTTGGAAAGCTATCAAGGAAGAAAAACTTTATATTTGAAAGATATTCTGAGACATAGGGTGAATGGAAAGGCTGAAATGGAAGGTGAAGAGGCCAGAAAAGGCAGATACAGTGAGAAAAGAGACTTAAACACTAAAAGATGAACAAAGACATTATCTGGACACATAAAGTCAAAATTGTAATGCTAGTGCAGAGAAAGAGACACAAGGTTAAACAAAGTCTTGGATCTATGAAATGAAGGAGAATGAAGAAATAATGCTGCTAACATACATAAATTGCATGAATTTGTTGCATCAACTTCATCTGTGAAATCAATGGAGTTGTGAAGGTCTGAATTCAGCTCACTTATGCTTATTTTATGCTTACCTTGTATGATAAATAATAAATGATAATAAATGATAATTACAGTATTGATCTACCCTTTACATTTAACTGTTTTATTTATATTATACATTTCATTGTATGCCTCTGGAGAGTCCTATACCTTATTCTGAAGACTGCCCTGAAATATAGATATAGATATTTTTTGGTGTAAAGATGGTGCAGGAAAGTATCACTTCAGCACGTGTGGCAGAAGGAATATGGTTCACTTTGGTTCATAACACTGGTCAGAAGGTTCAGTAAGTATGAGACTGAAGTTTGGTTGTGCTTGTGGGGTCTTGTTTTTAGTAAGATGCATTGTGTTTGGATTTCTAGGCAAGACAATCAAAATAATTATATATGTTCAGTGAAAACGTGTGCCATCATGCATACAAACTAATGTAATACCAAAACCACTGAAAATCAGTTTCATACCATTTTGTACTTAGTTTGAGCTGGAGTAAATTATAATATTGGAGTTAAGACAATGATAAATCAGTCTGGGTTTTTCAGCAAATATGATGAGCATACATATTTCTCAATACATTTTCTCACTGAGTTAGAAGGTTGGTAGGATATTTTATAGGCACAGAACATGTCTCAAGATTATAGGACACTTCCTTGGGGGCTGGTACTGTAGCAGTAGCTGAATTGATGTGTACCTTATATCAGAGAAATTGGTGTGTACCGTATCAGAGATGAAAAAAGGAAAAAATAAAAATAAAAAAAAAAAAAAAAAAAAAGAAAAGAGAGAAGACAAAAAGAATGATGGTTCAGAGTGTTCTGAATCTCTGCTTATGGTTTTTCAAGTCCAGAATTTAGTGTGCAGGTTTTCTCAGCTGAGGTCATGATTTCAGTTTTCTCTTAGAACTTGTCTTGACCTCTATCTGTTTAACTGAAATGCTGACAGAAAAACAGATGTTTTCTTGTC
>JANHGB010060981.1:0-29871 GCA_026283785.1 Coracopsis vasa
ATGGTTTAGTGTGAGGTGTCCCTGCCCATGGCAGGGGGGTTGGAACTAGATGATCTTAAGGTCTTTTCCAACCCTAAATATTATATGATTCTATGACTCTATGACCTCCCAAGCAACCTCTTGATGAATAAAATAAACAAAATGCAGATTCTAAGCAGAAAAGACATTAAAAGAAACCTTTTCTTTCATATGCAAAGTAAAAATAGAGGTAAATGCTATACATAAGTGCTTAACAATAACAGTTACATTACAACATTCCCCCAAAATAATATTTGATTTGTGAGACACTGCATTACAAGATGGCAATTATACAAGAAAACAGATTTTTTTCCCTGTGAGATTGATGATGATCACTGTTTCTTTTCTATTTTCTAAGTTGTATAAAAACACTTAATCTTCAACAAGACCAATTTATGTCTCTTCAGGAACAAGAATGGTAGAAACAGATGTAAATGGTGTGCAGAATTAGATATATGAAACTGATAATTAAATTGCAAGCTATATTCATTCAGTTGCCTCAGGATTTATACAAAAGCTGATGAGTTTGTGTCTGTATCTAGCCGGTAAACTAATTCTTAATCACTTGAGATAAATATAGAGTGATCATAACAGAGTGGAAATAGACAAATATGGCTCACAGATCCGGAACTATGTCTGAGTTTGGTTTTGCTAAACTATAATGCAGACCACAAAATTCTGCAAAAAAAAAATAGTCTGACTTTTGTCAATCTCTAAACAGAGGAAAAATTTTAATATTCTCTGATTTAAAAAAAACCCAACAACCAAACAACAAATCTAGTGAAAAATATAAAAAGGTAAACAATCTATCTTTTTGAAGAAAGAATTATGATCAACATGGAAATCATAGAAAATACTGGTTTGGCCACAGGGTAAAATACAAACTACAGGAAAATTAACATAGGCACATTTCTGACTTCTGAAGTGATGTGACTTGAATTTCTGTAGTGGCTTAATCTTGGCTGGCTGCCACACGCCCACCAAGCTGCTCTATCACTTCACCTCCCCAGAATATCTTTCTGGGAAAAGAGATTAAAAGCTTGTGAGTCAAGATACAAAGAGGGAGATCACTCACTAATTACTATCATGGGCAAAATGGAGTCAACTTATGGAAGATTAATTTGACTTATTGTCAGTTAATTACAAAGTAGGTTAGCGAAAAATAAAATAAAAAAATAAAACAAACAACTAAAGAAATGCTTCCATCCATCCTGTCCTTCTTCCCAGGCTCAACTTCAGTCATCTTCCACCCGAGTGGCACAGGGGTATGGAGAAGAGAGCGGCTTCAGTGAGTTCATAATGCTTCATCCCTGCCATTCTTCCTCTTGCTCTTATCCTGCTCTTCTGTGAGTCCTTCCCACAGGCTGCAGTTCTTTAAAAACTGCTCCAGCATTGGTCTTTTCCATGGGGTACAGTCCTTCAGGAATGGCCTTCTCCAGCATGAATCGTCCACAGTATTACAAGTCCTGCCAGAAGACCTGCTCCAGCATGGTCTCGTTTTCATGGGGCCACAGGTCCTTCCAGAAGCCTGCTCAAGTGTTGGCTCTCCAGGGAGGGCACAGCCTCCTTTGGGCACATCCACCAGCTCTGGCCTTCATGGGCTAAAGGGTGGATATCTGCTCCACTGTGGACCACCACATGGGCTGCAGTGGGACAACCTGCTTCACCATGGGGGTAAAGTGGTCCAGGGGAATCTCTGCTCTGTTGCCTGGAGCACCTCCTTCTGCTTCTTCTTCTCTCACTTTGGTGTCTGCAGAGTTGTTTATCTCTCATTTTCTCATTCCCCTCTCACAGCCTCTGCACAGCATTTTTTTATCTTTTCTTAAATGTTTTATCAGAGAGGCACCATCAGCGTTGCAGATTGGCTCAGCTTTGGCCAGCAGTGGGTTTAGCTGGAATTAACTCTACCTGACATGGGGGCAACTTCAGATCTTTTCTTTTGTGCAACCCAGAGCATCAGACTATTCTTGTTCTTTAAAGCTTCAAATGAGAAACAATAGGACTGTGTCAAGAAGAATAAAAAAGTATTAAATATCAAGCTTCGAAGGTCTGAAGTGAAAAGTTAAAACAACTAAATGGGAAAAAATAATTAAAAAGTATTAGAATCATGGACAAAGGGAGAAAATTGAAAGAGAAGCAGATGCCACATGGGACAGCAGTGAAGTGACTGCACAAGTGGAAAAAGGAAGTTGAAACAATTGTTCAGCTAACCTATCAACAGAGCAAATCCAGTCTATATTGTACTTTCTGAATGCCTCTATGTTCCTCTGCACTTACTCTTAACTACTGGAATTTCTGGCCTGCTTGCTTGTTCTTCTTACAAGTCTGGAGACAGAAAAGATGACATTTATGTGTATAAAGTACAGAGGGGTATCTCCTATTCAGTAGTTTCTACTGATATGTAAAGTGAAGACAGTGATTGGACTTGGACTTGGTTTTAATTTTTCCTCCCTACTGTGCCACCCTGCTTTTTCAGCAGGTACTCTTCCTGGCTGGACTTCATGGTGCCTTTTCCCTTATATTTGTGTATATTTCTAAATTGGAACGGAGCACTTACGTTGAGGTTTTTCAAGTCTTTCACTTCCACATTGTAGGAATAGAATTTTTAAGACTTCCAAGGAGAGTCAAAACTTTTGTCACCATCATGATTTGAAAGACAATAACAGTAGGTGTGAAAACTTCATATTTATTTGAATAGAAAAGCTGTTAAGTTAAAGCAATGTTGATTGATGAACACTACAAAATATTTACATGGTGGAAAAATTGCATCAGTTAAATCAACTACACAGAAAGTTGGACAGACAAATAAGAGTATCAGGATCTAATGCAAAAAGGATCAGTGCTACTGATGATGATGGCAGAAACCTGAGTTCACAACCTTGTAGAAAGAGTATATTTGTTCTCTTGTCTCCCTTTCTCTTTTGTTTTTATTCGTTTATTTGGGTTTTTTTCCTAACAGGACTTTCCATGAAGTCAAACGCACATACACTTCAGTTTCATCAAGCCTAAAATTATTTTCATGACTACTGAGTCAGAGACGAATGTCATAATGACATTCAAAACTACTAACATCATCCCTTCTCTAAAATATTTTTTTTTTTTCTGTTGACTTCAATGACAACACAATAACAGCATTTTTGAGAATGTCTGAAGATCTCAGCAAGGGTGGCAAAACCTACATGAACACAGACCACAAAAAGCATTAGAACAGGTCATGAAGATCATTTCATTAATAAAAAAATGAATTTAGCCAAAGCATTGCCTCTTTGTTGAAAGAAACTGTAAGGTGCTTTGTATATTGCTCTTCTGTTAAGGTCAACTGGCCATAGGAAATGCGATCAGTTTAAATATTTAATTATCTCATAAAATACTGACCCAGTTTTAGTTTCATTTGTAATACATATAGCCCATTACACTTTTAGTTATGTTCTCTATTCATTGTTCATCTTCTATCCATAAATTTAATCTCACATATATTAAATTCAATGGTATTTATTCCACTGATAATAGTATCGAACCTTTCATCTCTTTAAAATTTAATATTATTCAAGATATTTTAATAGCAAGAGTGAAAGACAAATATGAAAAAAAAACCCCAAACCCAAAACCTCTCACCTTTAACAAAAGTCTTAAAATATACACTGTTTCTGAAAATTATATTACACATTCTTGGATTTTTATATATATATGTATATATATACATGTATATAGGTGTGTGTGTTTATACATATAAAAATATTTCAAAGACCATTTGAGTTTTTGAGTCTGCTACCATTTTGTTTGGAAGTTTCTGGGACAGTACACAACCGAAATAAGTGTATACAAATATATATTACAGTACTTTTAAAACTATGCATGCTGGCAAAAGAAAAGGAATGGACAGAAAATTTATGAGGACAGTGCTTCAATAATTACAATGACGTTCTAACAAAAAGCATGCTCATTTCTGAAAAGGTGGTTGATAACAAAAATAATGCAGGATTGCTCTGTAATAATCACAAAAGTAATAGCAGTTTTAGAGGTTCTGAATCAGCCACTTTCCAAAGCACAGCTGGCTTAACAAAATTAATGCTACAAACATGCTTTTAATAGAAACTCAGTTCCTCTGTTATTTTCAGAGAAAATAAACTGTTTCAGAGAAAATAAAATTCTGAAAGAAGTTAGTTCATTGTTGTAGACTTACTCTTTCTGTTGACCTGTTCTCTGTATTTAAAAGTCAAGGGTAATTAGTCACTTTTTTTATGGTTAATACAAGTTTTTAATTTCTGTACTTATGCCTCATGCCTTTGACTTTCCAAATAAGACTGTTGTTCTTCGGAAAATGTATCAGCTTTCCACCCAAAGCACATGGAAGAGGATCAGGCTATTCAAATCTGTTTGAAAGCCTTAGCACTCTAGTTTATCCATGAAAAAAAGAACCTATCACTAACTGGTTTAAAGAGCCCAGAGCACTTAGTAATCTTCCTACATGACTTCCTTGCTTAAGAGGAAACAAATCTTTAACTTCAGCAAAACAATGTTATATTCTTCCCTAAGAATGTATTTACTTTCCTCTAAAACATCTGCAAAGTTAAAATACATAGCTGAAAATGGAAAATTAATCCTGAATATGTGAAGCTGTATGTCTGCACTTGTTCTGTCTGCCCTGCCCTTCCCTTTTCCTGCCCTTCCCTGCACTTCCCCTCCCTTCCTCTCTTCCTGTTCTGTCCCCCATCCCTAGTGTGTGTGTGTAAGAGAGTAGCTGCTCAGGGCTTAGCTTCCACCTGTACATTAATCCACCACTGACTCTCCTAATGCATCATGTGAAGCACAATATTAAAACAGCCGTAAGGCCTGGTTTTAATTTTAAGACTGACATCTTTACTGAATACAACAGAAGTAAGCAGTGAAAAATAAATCCGTGAAGTATATCCTGTCTCCAGCAAATTTCTTTCATAGAAAGCTTGTCAGACTTCATTAAACAGGACTTTTTTTCACTTTATTGGAAAGCACGATTAACACATTCTTAATTTTGCTTCTTATTGATATACTGGTGATTTTTTCAGATTAAAAGAAAAATATTGAGGAAAGGAATATTTCTTTGGGTTTTGGGTTTTTTTTTCAAGAAAAACGTAAATCCATTATCTTCTCTGGTTTTATTGGCATCTTGAAAAGACAAAGTTAAAAATGTCACCTATTTCAGAAGAAATTACATTGGAATTTTCTGGAAAAAAAGATTCAAAATATAGAATAGAATTTCAAACCAACAACAAGATAGGTTATAAACAAAAAGCTTTAAGCCTACACCAGAACAGTAGACTACATTGTACTTTTAACATTTAATATGTGGCTTTGTAATCTATTTATGTGATGGAACCCAGTTGAATACTGACACTGCCAGTTTCACAAAAAAAGTGCTTAAAAATGGAAATTTTGAACTTTACTCAGAATTTTTAAAGATTAATATAATAAAGAATCAACTACTTCCTAGAAATAACACTTTAAAATTGTTTTCATTATTTCATTATGGTATTCTCTCTAACGTACATTTTTTTAAGAAGCCATATTTGAAAAGCTTAAAACTTTTATTATAGCCTTATGACTGAGATATTTAAACTCCATGCATATCTCAAGATTTATATATATATTTAATATTATTTTAAAAAATTGCTATGTTTTACAAAACTTGGTGGGGGTTTTGTATGTTTGGGGTTTTTTTGGTTTTTTTCTGGATAATATTGAAGTATATTCTATAGTTGGAAGTTAACAAGCATCTTGACAATCATCAAATCAGGCATTCAAAAGACTTTTTTATTTTATTTTTATGCGTACCTTGTCAGAATTCTCTGTATAAATAAAACTGCTTAAGTGTTACAAGACTTTTGAGAATAGGATTCACACTTTAATTATCACAGCCTGGTCTCATAAGAAGGTTCGTGAAAGTTCAATTTCAAAGCAATCTGAATAGCTTTATGAGATAAAATCCTGGCTCCACTGACTTCAAAGAGAACAGTAATTCACCTGTAGGCTTCTCATCAGTTTTACATTGTCCAGCACTTTTTTCTGTTTTGGTAGTTACATAGCATATTCACCACCTATCCCGTAAGTGGAACACAGAAATCAGTGAAAGCTAACATTTTGGGGTAATCTGCAAAGTTCCTATTGAAAGTAACCAGATGAAAAGTCTTCACTGATAATCTCTTCCCAGAATCAACATCCTGATGTGTCTTCGAAAGCGGCCAGGATTAAACACATTCCTTCCCTATAGCTCATTGTTTTCTGTATCTTTCAAAAACCATTCGCTTAATCTAGTGAAGTTATATGCTGAGTAAATTCTTCACAATTTTGCAATCAACTATGCAAGTAATTCCAGTTCATGAAATTATTAAACAAATATCAAGAAGTACACACTGATTAAGTTTCTAAAACTCAAGCATGTGCGCACTGTTTAAATGGAATGACCTGTTGATCTTTAAGATAATTTGACATGGTGCTGGAAAGCCATGTACTGTTACAAGTTGCATTTCATTTTCCGCAACTTACGTAGAAAGTAAAAACTTGCTTATATAGTTCTTTTCTTAATAGAGGTCAACTTTGATCTCTCGTCACTCACTAGCATAAATTAATGAGCTCATGACAGCACACAGTGGATACAATGCTAAATTTGTGATATTCAGGGTGTTAAACAAGATGGTGTAATGAATTCCACCTGGCCTGAAATATAGTCAATAAGCTTAGATTTTGATCTATTAAGACCTCCATTATGTCTACCAAAGAAATTAGAAAGTATTACCTTGAATTAATAACAAATCTTCCAGTTTTTTTCCCCAAATCCCATGAATATAAATAGAAAGGGGTATATGTGTGTGTGTTGTAATAATTATGCATGAAAGGTGAATAGTTTTGCTTCTTTTTTTCTCTAAGAAGGCTATCATCTGCAAATCTTCTAAGAGCATTAGTGTAAAAAGTTCTCATCTGTCCTCTTCATCTTTGATCTTTTTCTGGAGGGATAAAAGCAAGACATTCTTAAGGCTGAACACATCAGCAAAAATTTTTACTTGTTCTTACAGCTTTTTAAAATTTCATTTGGAAGTTATTATCTAAAAAATTATAAGGCCAGTCCAAATAGTTTATGATACATTAATAATTCTGCTTAGAAGAATGCAAGGATGAAGAACAGCAACTCTCATACCTTGTAACTATGAGAACTGTGTATATCATAGGCTGGTAGGTTAGCGGCACAAATGCCTTGATCTGATGATATTAGAAAATTGAATCATGTATTTAGTATGCTTTATAGGTGCAATGGAACATTGCAGCTGTGGTCCCACAGATCCTGTATGTTGCCTGACTTCCAGCCTTTACTCCAGAAAAACACATGTCTTTCATAACCATGACATAGTTGCTACCTATATATACATGACTGAGATGTCATACATTGCTTTAAGTGGCATTAGATGTTTCTCTGTGTAGCTGAATACCATGGGAGATTCTACATATTAACAGCTATAGATATCACGTCATGCTAGGGTGAATATGCTTTCTGACTGCCATGAGTCCACTGACTATATCACCACTGCTTGCAACAGGAGATAAGAAAATTAGTTCACATACAGACATTATGGTTTCAATCATTTCAGCCATAGATGTCATCATTTGAGATTACGGTCTCTGATTCTGATTGAGGATTCTGACTGTCAGTCCAAGAAGGCACAAATCTCCCAATGGTATTATGTTAACCTCTGCTGTGTTTGAATGCCCTTCATGAATGATGTGGTCTCCTTAGCATATTTCATGCAGTACTCAGCACCTTTTTGTGTGCAACTGAATTGACTGCTGCACTGAGATATATTGAGATGATCAGGGTCATCTAAATCAGGCTGCCCAGGGCAGTATCACCTGTTGTTCTTTGACCCACAGCAATCCCACAGTACAAGGTAGACAGCTGCTTAATTTCATCTGTCTCCAAGGCAGCTATACCAAAAGCCCATCAGAACCTTTTTGGGTCCTTGAAGTGCTCTCTTCTGAGATAGTCTATGCCAAGAGTACAGGGAGCCTCTGGTACAGTCACAATGGGGTGCTTTTCCATTCATTCCCAGTTAGACTCACTTCAGCCTCCAATACAGTTAGCTTTCGACATCCTCCTATCACTCCAGAAATACAAATGAGTTCTGCCTCTTGATAGCTTGATGGCATTAAGGTACACTCTGCACTGGTGTCTACTAGAGCCTTATACTCCTGGCCTGCCTTTGCTAGAAAGCATGTAGCTATTTATGACATCGTTCCAGTCATGTGAGTTATCCCCCTATATCTTTGTAATTGCAGTGAGATCAAAGCCCAGTGACAGCACATAGACCTCTAATTCTTCCTGTTTGTTTCCCATACTGTGTACATTGGTATGCAGGCAATTCTTCATGTGTGTCAATTTCCCAAGAGGGGTGCAAGAAGATATACCATAACCACATACTGTAAGCACTTCCTTGGCTGCATGCACTTGCTGGAGGTATCCCCACTCAAGCCTTGTTATGCTGTGTGGGTGGTCTCTGTGAGTCTCCCCTTCCCTCACCTTTCCTAATTTATAGCTTTCCTTACCAAGGTTGGCCAGTCTCTTGGCAAAGATGTTTGTGCCCTTCTGAGTGAGGTGGATCCTGTTTCCCTCAGACAGCTGTTGATCTTCAAACAGGCTCCCATGGTAACAGAAACCAAAACTGTTGCCAAAACAAGCAACATAGCTAGTTGCTCACTTGGTGAGTCCATCTAGTCCTCCTGTTGTCATTTATCCTAAGTGACAGGATCAAGGAGAAATCAATCTGGGGCCCCAGACCCTTGACCACTGTCCCCATAGGCCTCCAATCCTTTTTGATAGTCCCCAAATTAACCCTATTATCACTGGTGCCTATGTGAAAGATCAGCAGGGGCTAAGAGTTGGATGTGTGGACAAGCCTTGTTAGTCTTCCCATGACATCTCTAATTCAAACCCTTGGCAGAAAACAAACCTTTCTAGACAAGCAGTTGGGTCAGCAGATGGATTCCTCTGCCCTCTGCAGCAGCGAGTCGCCCACAACAATCACTTGCAGCTTCTTTTAAGAGCTTCTCATAGGAATTCTATACATCTAAGATAATATAGAGTAATTCATGAGCGATTTCTAGTTACCCTTTTTGTAATATACTGTGAAGACATAATGAAACTGTCAAAACAAAAATTGTAAAAGGATAAATATTATTTGAGGAATTTTGATAATGTTATTAAAGAAAATGTATTCTGCTTATTCTACTTGATCAGTCCTGTCAGTCCTCAAAATGATCAGATACCATTAAAATTATTCAGAAACTGAACCATTTATGTAGATACCACTTAACAAATTATACCAAAAAACTTAAATCAGAACCTTCAGCTGATGCAGATGGAGACATATTCACAACATACTGGGTATTCAAGAAAACTTGCTACATTTCTCTGTATGTTGAATTCTGTACAATGGTCCTTCTGTAGAAGAGATTATTATAGTTTATTTATGATAAAAATCTCAGTGTAAAAGAGTGAATACTCCAATTTCTCAGCATTGCACCAGTGTTCCTAAGGTTTTAAAATAGACATTTATTTAATAATTCAAACAGAAGCTCTCATCACTTCACTTTTTTGGAGATGTGATGTGCTGAGTCCAAATCTTAACAGTATTACAGCTAGAAACCAAAGCATAACCTCCTTAGTTATGAGCACAATTGCTTTCTTTGGAGAGGGGATTTTTTTTTTTTCTTAAGCATTTTTCCTGTGAATAGAGGCAAATTTGTTTTCTTTGTTGCTATCACAGGTATAACAGTGAATGGACTGAGATTTATAACATGGGTTTCTTAAGCATATATTCAAGAACATAGATTTAAGGCTTTTTGAAATCAAATTCCAACGGAAAAGCATGTCAGCAGGTATTAAAACCAGCTGGTAAGTATTCATGCTCGGTTTCCAAAATTAAAGCAAAATCAAAATAAACAGAATTTCACCCAAACCCAGTAAGTTTAAATGTCAGACTTTTGGTGTTGGGGTTTTTTTTAACCCTATAATACCTAGCATCCAATTTTTCATCATAAAAGGTCAATATATCTTGGCAGTTATCCTCTTCTGATTTACCCAGATAAAAATCAGGATTAACTCCATCAAGATCAAAGGTTCCACCATTGTAGAAACTGAAGCTGAAACAGATAGATCCCATAAAATATATTGTACTATATACACAGGGCTCAATTAGTTAAACAGACTGTTATGACAATTTGTTACAACACACTGCAAAAGATCAGAACAATTGCTCACTGTTGCTGTCAGATTTCTGTCTTTACAGTCACAATGGTGTGTGCTCTGTCAGTCTGACAGTGGAAGGGATTCACTGACTTGCTCAGACCTGGCAAGTCTTACTAGATTTTTGTATTTCTTTTACCAAGAGAATATCATGAGTACAACTTACAGCTCTGCTAGATTACTTGTGAACAGGGTAATAAGGCACATACTTCTTCTACCTGGCTTGTGCATTCTAAAATTTCCATCACAATGAATTAGATAGATAGCTTTCTAAGAGAGAGAGAGTGTGAATCAAATCCATAGGCTACAAGTTACACTTCAGAGCAATGTGTAAATTTGATGCTTGTTGTCATTTATATTGTACTTCACAGATGTTAAGTACTTAGTATTCTATCTTAACTTCACAGGAATCTAAGGGAGAAAAGTTAATGACTTGGAAATAAAGGACAAAGCACCAGAGATATGGCATGAGTGCAGAAATTTGCTTTGTGTAATCTAATAAATCATGCTGCTCATATTTATATGCCAGTAGATCTTCTCAGAAAGGCACAGAGCTCAGTTGGACTTGGCTGTAACACTACGGTTATCAGTGTCAGTCTTAGCAACATTGCCTCCAAAATCTATGAACTGATCTGGGGGATCTTCAAAAACCAAATCAAAATTTGTCAGTTTTTTCTTAGACCCTGAGGAACAGATTGAGGCACATGTGAAAGAAAGAGCATGAGGAGGGAAGTGTGACTAATGTCTGATCTTTATAGAAGAGAGATTTTGAATAGCAGTGTTAATCTGTATGCTCAGCTTTTCTTCACAAGAACCATGAGATGAGATTCATCTTGACATTATTAGGTCCTCAAAATTAATCACATACCAGAAAGAAAGAAGAAAAGAGAAGAAAAAAGATGACAATAAAATATAGATGAGAATGAAAACCTAATAATTAATGTAGTCCTTACATTTCAGTTTATAATATAATTATATTTAGGCTTGGTATTTATTAGCACACAAAGTACTAACTAGCATACATATGCATAATCAATATGTAACTTAAATTTGCATAGAAAAATAAGTAAAGATATTACTCACAAATGTGCCAGGAATCTTCTATTAATATTTATTTTTTTTTAGCAAACGTAAGAGCAACATGTAAAGAGATATTATCAACTAATGAAAAGTTAACTCTCACTCAAAAAAAAAAAAAAAAAAGAAAGTACATTTCAAGATACATTGATATGAAATTGTTTTGATTTCATAATTGCAATGGGTTTTCCTCCTAGGTCTAGTCCCAGTTGTAGTCCTGAATTCTATCAGATGTATCTATATCCATAATGAAATTTGTAACAAAAGAGGAAAACTTAGGTTTTCACAAAATATCGTATTTTTTAAGGACTGTCTCCAGGAGTAGAAATAATTAGTAAGGTACTTCTGAAACTATAAATGAAGTAATTAAGAATTCATAAAACATTCTCAAGAAAAAAATAAAACATATCAAAGAGTTTATATTACTATCAGAAGCACAATATTTCTCTTACTATAACAATAATGTGTATGAATGAGTGCTGTTGTTAGGTGAATGAGTGCTGTTGTTAGGTGAATGAGTTCGTTTCATAGAATCATAGATAGAGTCACAGAATCATAGAACGTTTTGGGTTGGAAGGTACTTTAGAAATCATCTAGTTCCAATCCCACTGCCATGGGCAGGGACACTTACCATTAGACCAGGTTTATCAATACTCCATCAAATCTGATCTTGAACAACCCTAGTGATGGGGCATCCACTTTTTTTTGTGATATAAGAAAAAGGAATTTTACAGTATGTTGGAAAAATCTAAGCAGAGCTTGCAACACATTTTCACCCTGTATATGGATGCAAGATCACTACTATAGCACTTAATAAATTAGATTTCAAATAAAGTCAGAGTTTATTTAACCTATTAATTGCCAGTAAAGTAGAAAAAGAACATATATACTGAGCTCCAAATAATTCTTCTGTAACTGCAAAATTCAAGCTGCGATGTAAATATTTCTGCCAGTAACTTAATAGTAACAAATGATGTTATTTCTCAAGGTCAGAAAAACATTCACTGTAAAATTTTGATACTTATCATATAATATGTCCCTTACCTTCCTTCTTTAAAATAGAATTATTTATTTTCATCAGTGTTACATATATATTAGTCTTATTCAAAAAAAAATAAATCTAAAATCTAACTGTACATTGCATTTTTTTGTAAAGTTGGTTCTGTTTTTATTTTTTTCTTTAAGGTCAAGCACAATGATGTTTCCAGAAAATAAGGAAAAAAAAAAATTAGAAAATCAGCATGAAATGTCCAATGTACTTTTAGAAATCAGCTGCAATGCTCAAATTTACATAAAATTTCTATTTTATGTTTTAATCTCTAATTTATAGATGCTAGATGCTGATGTTCTCATGGGATTTGGTGTATATCCTTCATGCCGCATCTCTCACATCAATGGAGAAAGATAAATATGCAAATGAGATTCCTACTTCTCGATTGGAATCACAGAATTCTCTCTTGTTGAACTTAGGAATGTACTCACTCTTCTGTTAATTTTTAATCAGTGGCAACTCAAACCTGGACATGGAAAAATATAATTAGCAAATGGATGTACAAAACTGGAAATGTATTTTAAACACAGTTCTCAAAATCACAGAATGGCTGAGGTTGGAAGGAACCTCTGAAGGTCCCCTGGTCCAACCAATCTGCCCAAGCAGGGCCACCTAGAGCCAGTTGCCCAGGATTACATCCAGACAACTTTTAAATAGCTCCGTGGAATGAGACTCCATAACATCCCTAGGCAACCTATGCTTAAACACTTTCATAGTGAAAAAGTATTTCCTGATGTTCAGCCAGAACCTTCTTTGTTTCAGGTTGTGCCCATTGCCTGTTGTACTACCACTGGACACCACTGAAAAGAGCCCGGGTGTGTTCTCTATGAGCACTATCTTCAGGTATTTATATACACTGGTAATATTCCCCTTGAGCTTTCTCTTCTCTAAACTGAAGTCCCAGCTCTCTCAGCTTTTCCTTATAGGAGAGATGCTCCATACTCTTCATCATCCTTGTGGCCCTTTGTTAGACTTTCTCCAATATGTCCATGTATCTCTTCTACTGGGGAGCCCAGAACTGGACATAGAACTCCAGGTGTTGCCTCTTCAGGGCTGATTAGAGTGGAAGGATATCCTACCTAAACCTGCTGGCAACACTCCTCCTAATGCAGCTAATTAGCCTTCTTTGTGGCAAGGGCACATGTTCAACTTATTGGTCACCAGTACTGCCAGGTCCTTTTCTGCCAAGCCACTCTCCAGTTAGATGATTCCCAGTGTATACTGGTATACTGTTCCTCCCTAGGTGCAGGACTTCACACCTCACCTTGCTGAACTTTGTGAGGTTCCTGCCAACTCATTTCTCCAGCCTGTTGAGGTCCCCCCAGATGGCAGTATCAACAACTCCTTCCAGTTTTGTGTCATCATCAGGCTTGCTGAGGGAGAACTCTGCCACATCATCCAGATCATTAATGAAGATGTTAAACAAGACTGGACCCAGTATTGGTGCCTGGGGTACACCACAGAATGCAGTTGACGGAATATAGCCTCCTAGTTTGAGATTTTGGGGTATTCGTCAGGCACATAGAAAGGATAGATATGACCAAAAACTTAAAAGATACCTGCTTCTTCTGTAGTATTGATTGAAAACTGTGTGAAATACCACCGATCACTTCAAATTACTCTTGACACTAAAGTTTGTGCAACCACGATCCAGTCTGGATTTAGATCCAGACTGTAGACTGTAGACATGTCAATTTTGGCATCTACATTTTATAGCTAGCATGTGAGAGAGGTTTCTGAGTTTCCATTATATTCAATGAAGATCTAAGTGTGGATTCAGTTGCTTAAGGATAGGCTTGGATGCAATGTTCATGACTTAGTGTATCCCATCTGGCCCCCAGGTGCTTGACCAGAAAAGTGCATGTCTGCTGCTAATCCTGCATCATATCTGCCAGGCTTATGTGGATATTTTAAGCACTTAGAAAGCTGAAATAGTACTTAGTGTTTATGTTTAGGCAATTGAATCCTACTTTATACATAGTGTGGGTATAGTAGGGCCTTAGACACTTGGCTTGCCTGTTAAATCTGCATTAGGTTTCACTTGAAATGTCTACAGTCTGGAGCTCAACTTAGTTCTACACAGTGTGCATATTCCTCCTTAAAATCTCACTCTTCCAGATAAGTTTGCATCTTAGGTTTACTTACTGATTTCCCTTTCACAGTATCTTTTGCATCAGGTTATTATATGGTGAAAGGCATAATTAATGTGCCAATGAAGGTGATATGTTAATGAGAATTAGTATGAATTAGTTCATGAACTATTCAATGCAGTCTTAGGAGGCTACTGACAAAAGAGAGGGTTGCTGAGATGGATGTTTCTGGATTCCATGCACAGAATCCCTAACTTTAGCAAACTAAAATATTCTATGTTTAGTTGGGCAAAATGCTTATAAAATGCTGCAAAAATTTTATGTCTATAAATTGGCTGAAATATCCAAATGTAGCTATTCTTCCACCCAAGTGTAAAATTCATGAAGCTTTAATGTAAGTGCATCAAATGAAGGATCATGCGTGCTCAAGTGACTTCTCTTCACAAAATTGTGCACGCAAACATTGAAGATTGGCTTTCAGCCCCCTTTGAAATTCTGGTTGACTGAATTTTCACATTCTGAGTTGTCTTGCTTTTGCTGTTTAATAAAACATATGGATACATTGTTCCACAAAGTAAATTCTGGTTCACAACTGAATCCCCAAGAAATATTTTTAAAAAGTATCTGGGGGAGAGTAAATTGAGAGTAGCTGGATGAATAACTGGGGTTCACCACTTGTCTCTTTGTACTTGAGGATCTTTCATCCTTTTGCCACAGCAGGACTACAAATGTTTTTGTTCCTTTTACAGGGACTTTTATTTTCTGTCTTCTTTTACTGCCTACACATTACAACACTAGACTGCTAAGGAAAAATAAAAAACATCTAGAAATATCCCAGTAGGAAGGATCAGTGAGTATCACTCTCAATCAGTAGGGGTATCTTAAAGGACATGATTTGCTCATGGCAGCTAACCATTCCCCAAGGGTGCTGCTTGACTGTATTTGGGAACTACACCTCTAAGGCAGCAGATTTTACAGCCATGCTTCTGGAGAGAGTGTTTTTACCTATCAAAAGCAATGGAGGGGAGATCAGAGTAAAGTGCTGATGATTTTGTCCATGAATACTTGAAACTGAAAGTTCAAATGGAAAGTTAAAAGAGATTACATATGGAGTGCAATATATAAAATTCTGAAGCTGAAAATGCCTAACTGCCTATAAAGCAAAACAGAAAGTAAAGCCTCATTAAAATATTTTGAATAATGGAGAGAAAAATAACATCTTTGCCTTCTGGGTATCATATATTGATGAAGATGAAATAAATCTGATGCTGATGATTCTCTAGGCATTTTGTTGATATTACAACAAAATATCTGAGTTTCCAAATTTGAATGTTAGCCATTTAAGCTGAAGTCATATCTCCTTGCTTAGGCATCTAGCTCTGGTTAAAGCATTTAAAGGTTTGTTTCTAATTTGTCTCTGACTGAAAAAGTCGTGAGAACATGTAAGGAAGGAGTCAAGCAAGATTCAGACATTCTACTTAAGATAATTAGGTTTTAAAGATAAGATGTCAGTGGAGACATGTAGATTCATTGATGCTGGTAATCAGCATAGGTCAGGAAACACAATCTTGTCTGGAGGTCAGGTGGCATGGCACAGATCTAAACTGTATTAACCATCAGAAAAGCGCAAGAAAGAATGCATGTATTCCTCCATACATCAATGGCAAACCATAGCCAAGGGTAGCTGCGCTCTCTGCTCATTGCTTGAAGGAAAGAAATTAATTGTTCATCTTTTCAGACCTTCATGATAGTACATTCTCCAGAGAGAGAAATGGGTTAGAGAACATTGAAGCCCAGGTGACACAATTTTTGATATCACTACTGACAACCACTACTTTTATATCATCTCATGATCACCAATCTAAACATAACCCAACGATTTCGTGTGTTCATTTTTCCCTCTTTTTAAGCCTCATGTGGTTCTTCCAGGGTTGAGACAAGTACCAGATATTCCTGAACCATAATTCATATGATTTCCTTTTATTAATTCCAGTTTTAACTATGGCAGGACTTTTAGAACATCCAAATTTGAGCTGAAAACTTTGATGCTGAACTTTAAATGAGGTAAACAATGAGACAAATTGTCTTATTTCTACTGTGCAACAACTCACTCCTAGGCAGACAAAATGGGCTTTGCTACTCTTTTCTGAATTCTAGAAAAATAGACTTCTGTGATGTTTGGTCCATCATGTTGTTGCTATCTGTGACACTAAGGAGTATATTCTCTTACTGAAAAACAGTGGGAGCTTTTGCAGCTAATTTCAATGGGGCCTCCACAGAAGCAGAATTTCTAGCTAGAAGTTCTAACATGTACATCTATTGTTCAGCCAAAAACAACAGAGATCAATGGACATAGGAGCTTCTTTAGAGCAAGGAAAAACAGAAGAACTTTCCTAATGAAATTTCAAAGAGAACATCCATTATAAGATATTGATGTTAACTAAATTTAAATAATTAAAAAAAAAATTGGGGGAGAAAGTAATTACAGTTTGGAAATGTATTTTGTTATTTTTATAATAAATGGAATTCTGAAAAAAGAACTGCTGTGAGGCAAGATTATAGATCTATCATTCCTTTGTGTGTATTCAACTATGCACAGTTCTTATATATTCTTTCAATAGCATTTATTTCTTGCATATACAAGAACAGATCTGTAGGTCTCTGGCATCCCTAGTGAGCATCTTTGCTCTAAAGTAACACTAATGAGCTATCTACTGATTGTTCATGCAAAATGTATTGCTCATGCAAATTGATTAGGATAAGGAAGTTACTTCTATTACTGCTGTGAATGACAGCAGGTATAAAAGCATAATACCAAATACTCCATCCAAGAAACTAGGGTACAAGCTTACTGCAATTGAGATTAAGAACAATGTAAAATGTAATTACATTACCTTTTTGAATGCTATCAAATGTATTCCATTATTATAATCTTTTTTTTTTTGAGAAATATATTAGGTATATCTGTATCATTTGCTGTGTATATGCAAACTGATACTGAAAATGAAATCAGCAAGGTTAACATATGCTTTCATATCTATTATTGATACTTATTTCTATAACTAAATAATTGAAATGTGTTGCTCTTTTTGTAAGATTTGTAGGCAAGGTCTTTTCAAATGCAAGATGTTCCAAAGGACAACACATGTAATGTGCAATGTATTTTTGTTGTTCACATTGTGAGGGTCAGAGTAACTATAGATTTTCCTCTCAGACAATAAAGTGGAGGGCATTCAAAGTGAAGTCATAGCTTAAATCATTAAATCCTCAAGAACTGGGAAAAGATTGCTTTTGCTGTAGGAAAAGAAGAAGATAAACAACTGGAGTAGCAGGCTGTGACACCTGTTGGCCTGGGAAAGTAACACCTCCGTCACTGCACAGTGCGTAGTCCAGGGACAGAGCCAGAGGATAGGAGCTGTAGAGATTCAAATATCTTACAAACGGAGATCTTGAGTTTGGGGTAGGAGAAGAAAGAAGGTCCTGATTTAGGCCCCAGCATCCTTGGGCCTATTCACAACTTCAGTGACTAACAGCAATCAAGAGCCACAGTTGTTGACACTAACTTTAGGGCACCAGCTCCATGATAGTGTACACTCACAACTAGCCTAGGTTAAAAGTCTTGAAGATTCACTGCTTTGCATTACCAACACGGAATAGGAAACATAACCTGTACGAAATAACTCTTAACATAATTTGTGCTAAGGAAGATCTACTAAAGTTTTGGTTTAGAGATAGAAACTGGCTTGATTGAGCAGTCCTGTAAACACATTGCAGTGATCTATAATTCTTTTAAGTGATATATGTGGTAATATATAAGTTATAAATATTGGTAATACACTTTCTTATTTTATTATCATTTATTGTGACTTGATTCTTGGTCAAAAGGAAGCTCTTGATAATTGACTTAGTGGTAGTAATACCTAAAGTTCAGACAGGCTTCACATGGCATCTTGAAACTCAACAGCAGTTAGCAAGAGTTAAGAAAGATTATACATCTGAAAGATGCACGCAAGAATTTACATGGTTTTGATCAGATCTATTAGGTTTAGTAAGCTTGGGATCTCCAACTGTAGAAATAGCTGGTGGGTAGGTTTACCTCAAGAAGGTCTTGGAAACCTTTCTGGACTTGGAGAACTATGTTTTTCTAAGGTTTAGGGATTTCTGTCAAAAACCGGTTATCAAGATACATAGAAGGTTTTTGGTTTGGTTTGGGTTTTTTTGCCTGATCAAGCTCTTATCTCTCAGCTGGTTAAATTTACAAGCATATTGTACTCTGAAAAAAGTAAGGAAATCTATTTTTCATTGAGTTTGGGGCTAGGCATTTGTGTTTGCTTTATCTTTCTTTCTTTCTTTCTTTCTTTTTTTCTTTTTCTTTCTTTCTTTCTTTCTTTCTTTCTTTCTTTCTTTCTTTCTTTCTTTCTTTCTTTCTTTCTTTCTTTCTTTCTCTTTCTTTCTTTCTCTTTCCTTCTTTCTTTCCTTCCTTCCTTCCTTCCTTCCTTCCTTCCCCTTTTTTTTCCTCCCCCCACTTTGTTTTCCACTTTATAAGAAGGTACAGTCATCCTGCCTAAGAAGCAAAAAACCAAAATAAATCTGTGTTTAGAGCTGTTTAGAGCTTTTCTTTTTTCTGGTTTTATTCATTTTATCTGTCATATGGTTCAATAACATCAGTCGCTCACAAACAATTTCTCAGTTGACTACAAGTGGTAAAATATGGTTAAGTATGAAATCAAGTGTCCTCAATCTTATTTTGTGCCATATAGGCCAACTAAATTTAGAGTGATTACTTTTGGCTAGAAAAAGCACATACTGAAAGTCTATATCCTTTTAATTTTCCACTTTTTTTTTTTTCTTAAATTTAGAATGTCCTTACATTAATTTTAGTTGAAACAAATACGTTGAAGTATAGTATAGACTAAATTAAATAATTTTAAATTCTTGTGATCAGCTGCTGTGTATGTAGGGCCATTATAAAATTGCCTGTGTTTACTCATAAGGTACATGTGAATCCCTCTGACACAGCTCTTTAAAACACATTTAAAAAACATGTCTCTGTGATTCATTTGCATACAGTCAGCTCTGATAAGCCACAATCAGAGCATTAAGCATTTTCACCAAGAGCTAAATTATTGCTTTGGTTACACCTACATGGATAAGCTGCAGGGCTGATAATCATACAATCATAGAATGCTTAGGGTTGGAAACGACCTTAAAGATCATCTAGTTTCAATCCCTTTGCCATGAGCAGGGACACCTTCCGCTAAACCAGGTTGCTCAAAGCCCCACCCAACATAGCCTTGAAAACTGCCAGAGATGGGGCATCCACAATTCCTCTGGGCAATCTGTGCCAGAGCCTCACCACCCTCATAGTAAGGAATTTCTTCCTAATGTCTAATCTAAATCTACCTTATATCAGTTTCAAGCCATTCCCCTTTGTCCTATTGCTACATGCCCTTATAAGAATTCCTTCTCCAGATTTCTTTTCCAATTAGGTATTGGAAGCCCAGGTGAGCTTTAGAAGCTTCTCTGCAACATCCCCATCCTGAGCACCTGAGGAAAGCCGCAAACTTCTAGAGACGAAAGTCAGGTTGGCAAATGGGGTTTTGTCAAACTAATTTCATTTATCATTTCTCATCTGACTATTAAAGACAGCTCAGATATAGCTTCTACACCCTCTTTTGCTACCAGGTCACAAAACCTATGGAGCTGAATATCTGTGGGAGGAGAAGGCAACTTTTTCTTGTTGACAGAAGTCATAATCTTCCAGATTTCCTCCATCACAGGAATTTCTATCTGATACTTAATCTGGTCTTTTCCTGTTAAACAGTTAGGGGTTCATGACTTCATCTCTGCAAGGTCTCTCAGAAACTCTTCTCAGTCTTTTCATCTTCTGTGGTGCTGCTGTGAGAGACTGAACTGAAATCAGACCCCACTGTCCATTGTCTCAACAACTGGTGTGAGGAGCTAAGGTCCATTGTCTCGAAGATTGCTGATAGACATGCACAGTTGAAGACCTGGCTGCAAGACCAGCTGACCAACTGGATGCACGTGATTCACCAGGAATGTGCAGTACATGACATTAAGAACAGATGTACCTCCCCCTAACACATAATAAAAGGGGAAATGATGTGGCCACCCACAACCAAAGATGAGGACTATGGACTCTCAGAACGACGCTGGATCCACTCTGAATGCTTGCTTAATATCTATTCTCTTTTCTGATCTGTCCTATTGCTATATTTTTATAATGATCATCTTTTTATAATAAACAAATTGACCAATTGTAGTACTTGACCTCGCTTGCATCTTAATTTCACTCTGGGGATCACAGACAAATATTTCTGACACCAGGTTTTATCCTTGACAGCTGCTTAGCCTAAGATTTAAGTCCTAATATTTAAATCCTTTTATATATTTATCATTATTTTCAGAAACAAACAAACCTGAAGCAGCAAAGAGAAAATGGAAGCATTATAATACAGGGTTTAATATATTTCTTGTCAGTAGCAACAGGTTGAATAAATCTGCAATTAGTGAACTCATCATGCTTCATCCTGTCACTATGGAGAAGTACAAATAAGCTTCTAGACCCATCATGCAGTAGAGGAGATCACTATTCATTGAAGATATAGACATAAATAATGTCTTTAGATGAGCTGATCAGCACAAATGTCAGGTTTGTATGTAATTTCACAAAATAACCTTCACAGACAGAAATTAAAGAGATCCAATTAACATCATGTTATTCAACAGGTGTGTTAAACCTTCAAAAACTATATAGTATTCCATAGCATTTACATAAATATTATCATTACTATTCTAAACTCTGCTAGATTAAAACACAAGCTCTTGCTAAGTCACAAGTCTTGTAGGGCAGAATAAATTACAAAAAAAATAGAGATGTCTATGAAATAACTGTCTACATCTGAGTTAATTAACCTTGACTCCCTTCTCAGTTCTCTCAGGCTACAGAAATAAATACTGTTGTGACATTGTTCATCTCACATAGTTTAATTATTTGTTTCTGGATTTAAAAAAAAAATGCTCTACAGAATTGCTTATTTCACTATATTTACTGTAAAAAAAATAGCTGAATTTAGAATTAATTTTGTCTTGCTTCAGACATTTAAAAGTAAAATATCTGGTATAAAGTAGACTTCTGAGTGCTCTGTGGGATAAGGCTATAACCAGAGTTTGATTCCTTTAGTCTGTTTTATACACTTACTGTGAGATTGGAGGAATCATTCAGTGTATATCTATCTTATATCTGGATAAAACCTAAATGATTACCCTAGAATAAACCCATAAAGTTTGGCTAATAGTTCTTTAATCTAGTTAACTATGATCTGAAAAGGAACGGACAATCCCCGTGACTCTCCATTCAAAGCTAGATCCCTAATCTCCAAATCATCTGCATCTGTGGCATGGTTAATTTTGATCTTCCTGCAGGAAAATCACAAAATTTCAGTTAACAGTAAGAGACTTTCTCACTCATACTTCAGATAATTTCTAGCGGAAAACCATGACTTTGAATCTTTGTATCTCTGTATACTTAGAAGAGACCTAATTCACTTTTTCTACTGTCTGGATTTTGAGCAAGGGACTACATTATCATTTACATTTGGTTTGATTTTTTGGGGTGTGTTTTTTTGTTTGTTTGATTGATTTTTTTTTTTTTTTTTTTGGTAAGGTAAACACTGTTGTTGTGTGGTCTTGGACACATCTGATACAATCTGATTTTTTCTACTGAGCTTTTCTACCCTAGGAACTTTAGGAACTGGATATTTCATATGAGTATTCTGCATTTTCTTCACTGGTAAATCTGTGCTCTTTTTTTTTTTTTCTAACAAAGCAGAAGCAATTTTGTTCACTCTAGTAAGTCATTTTCTAGGCATCTGAGGGATTAAACGTGAAAATGTGACTTTGTGCCTCTTAAAGCAAAAGTGAAAAAATACAGGTTGATTTACTTAATTTAGCTTCTAAATTCTGCTTCCAATATATATTAGCCAAAGATCCACATTCAGTACACTATTTAACTGCAGTAGGAATAGACACAACAAGGTATTTTAAGTTCCCAAGGTAAAATTCATTCCATAGTAACTTCAGTTGCCTCCAAAAGGAGCATAGTGGTTTTTAAGACCCTTCTACTTTTCCCCTCTATTCAGCACTGGTGAAGTCATATCTGGAGTAGTATGTCCAGTTCTGGACTACTCAGTACAAAGGAGACATGGATATACTGGAGAGAGTCCAACAAAGGGTCACAAGGATAATTAAGAGTCTGGAGCACCCCTTCTAGGAAGAAAGGCTGAGAGAGCTGGTAAAGTTTAGCCTTGAGAAGGCTTGGGGTGGGAGTGGGAGGAAATCTTGTTAATACGTACAAATACCTGAAGGGACAGTGCAAAGAGGATGGAGCCAGACTGTTTTCAGGGATGCCCAGTGAGAGAAAGAGAGGTAAGTTGTCTGGATTTGATCCTGGGCAACCACCTCTAAGAAGTCCCGCTTGAGCAAGCTAGTTGGAGTAGATGACCTCCTGAGGTCCCTTTCAACCTCGGGAGTTCTGTGATTTGGTGTTTCTTGTCAGTTCCATACTCCAGTATTACCAGTTGTTGTGGTTTAACCACAGCTGGCAACTAAAAACTACACAGCCACTCACTCAGTCCCCTAAGCAGAATGGGGGATAGAATCTGAAGGCTAAAATGAGAAAACACATCAATTGAGATAAAGACAGTTTAATAGGTAAAGCAAAAGTTGTGCATGCAAGCAAAACAAAGCAAGGAATTAATTCACCTTCTCCCATTGTCAGGCAGGTGTTCATCCATCTCCAGGAAAGCAGGGCTCCATCACATGTAAGAGTTGCATGGAAAGACAAACATCACCAATCTGAATCATAGAATCATAGAACAGTTAGGGTTGGAAAGGACCTTAAGATCATTTAGTTCCAACCCCCGCTGCCATGGGCAGGGACACCTCCCACTAAACCATGTCACCCAAGGCTCTGTCCAACCTGGCCTTGAACACCATCAGGGACGGAGCATTCACAACTTCCCTGGGCAACCGATTCCACTGCCTCACCACTCTAACAGTAAAGAATTTCTTCCTTATATCCAATCTAATGTGCGTGACTCCCCTTCCTTCTTCCTCCCTCAGCTTTATATCGCTGAGTGTGATATTATGTGTTATGGTGTGGAATATCCCTTTTGTCAGTTGGGGTCAGCTGTCCCAGATGCATGCCCCCTCAAACTCTTTTTCTGCATTCCCAAGCTGCTCGCTGGTTGGGCAGTGTGAGAAGCAGAAAAGCTCTGGTCTCAGTGTAAGCACTGCTCAGCAGTAACTAGTATCTCTATTATCAACACTGTTTTCATCAAAAGCCAATACATAGCCCCATACTAGCTGCTATGAAGAAATCAGAACACCAATAGATGACAAACCACCTATGTCCCTAATGACTTACATATTCATCTGTTTCCATACAGGAAGCTTAAGATAATGACACTTGAACCTAAGGTGTCTAGAGCTGGTGAGAAGAACACAGATCCACTCTAGAGAAGTACTCAGATGAGCTTTATTATTAGCCTGATAAGTAAAGACCGATACCTTTATCTCAACCAGAGATATTCAAGGGAACCAGGAGACAAAAAAACCCCAAAACCAAACCAAACGAACAAGGAGCAACCCAAGTATGAGAAGACAACAGACCAATTCTTGAGACTGAAAAATAGCTATAATTAACCATTACCTTATGCTTGTGTGTGTTGTCTTCCTGAAAGTGAAGCAACAATCCAAAGCTGTCAAAGATGGGTGAAATTTCAGATGAAATTTCTTCATAGTTATCTTCAAGCAAAAGCTGTCAGGGGATGTAGGCAGCAAAGTGAAGACTATGAATAAAGGGTAGGAGAATACATACAAGGGAATAGAACAAAAGATGACTTTCAAAGGATGATCTTGGGAGAAGATTCCCAGATCTGTAACTGATCTGGTTCAGGTGCCAAGATTCCCAGATCTTGAACATTACATAATTCTATCTATATAGAATATATAGTATAACCCTTGACTATTGAGAGGGAAAAAAAACAGAAAAGGTGTTTTGTTGACATTTTATAGCATTCTTATACACACAGCACATACTATTTTCTTTAACATGGAGAAACACATTTTGAAATGCCACCATTCACAAATTATCTTAACAAAAACTGTCCTAGCTCACAAAATAAATCAACTTCCTATTACCCTCCAGTCTGCATCTCTTTATTTCCTCATCTTTCCTCATACTGTCACCAAATCAAGTACATTTAACTGTCATCTATGGAGAATGAGCTTCTTGTGCCCCTCCTCACTGGCAGAGCATGAGAGACCGAAAAGTCCTTGATCAGGGTAAGTGCAATTTAGAAACAACTAAAACATTGATGTGTTATAAGCATTGTTCTCAGACTAAAGCCAAAACATCAGCTACTAGGAAGAAAGTTAACTCTATATCAGCTGTAAATAGGACAACTACTCATAGTATAGTGTAGTAGCCTAAGTGAAGAAATAAAAAATAGGGTTTTTTTTCTAACAAAAGTTTAAATAAATATCTCCAGAAAAGCTAATGCTAAACAAAAATAATTGCATGCTGTCAGGAGAATAAGATACATTAATGTTCATACAAATATGAGAGGGTTTATAAGACACTTTTAAAACCCCAGGAAGGACAGAAGGTCAGCTAGGGAAAAGCAAGAACTATCAGTGTATGAGGGTGAGACTTGTGGCTGAGATTTTAAGCAGGAATTCTAAATCTTCATAAAACCATATAGACAGAAAAGAGGCTTAAACAATGGGCTGAAGATCACAGTGAAAGATAATGGTTTTGAAGAGAATTTAAAAGGTTACTTGATAATGTGCACATACATAAATATGCTTCAGGTACAATAATCTCTCTCTATCCTGGCCTTCAAATATTTATAGACCTATCATAACATGACTTAGTGATCAGTTAGTCGATCAGTAGATATTTATCTTTTTTAATCTTTCCTTGTAAATCACCCCTTACAATACTTTGATCTTTTTATTGCTGTCTGAACTCTTTTCAGTTTATGGGAGTTTAAAGGAAGGCTGAATCCAAACTGGCACATGCTCCAGATCCCAACATGAAAGGAATCACTGAGGCAAAGTTAGCTGGGTAGTAGCGAGGGGGCTCTCTCTTTCAAGGAAAGAAAAAATCCTGAGGTTTACTAGCATCACAAGAAAATGAGTCCATAGGTATAATCTATTCTCACACTACATCATGAATCCAGAGTATAAACCGGTGTCCAAGATTCAAGTAAAAGCACAGGGCTAGAAATAATATCTCCACTGCCATAGAATGTCCAAACTAACACATAACTGTGAAGGTATTTCAAATGTTGTTAAACTAGCTTTGTGGATCAGAGGGATTTTATGCATTATGGTGGCTCTGTACATAACCTGTCTTGGGTACATGAAGGCAGCATCAAATTTCAGCTAAGCTTTTTCTTTGTAGCAAGATTGGTACAGAGTCTTATTCTACTTTATGCACAGAGCTTTGGGAATCCCATATTGGAGAAAGCATGCTGTGTACTAAAAACTAATCTGAATATGGTATCATGCCTACACTTAATAATCCATTGCAGAACCCAAAGCATTCACAAACACGCAAAGAATTTTCATATAATTTTCATAGAATGGTTTGGGTTGGAAGGGACTTTAAAGATCAACTAGTTCCAATCCCCTGCCATGGATAGGGACACCTTCCACTAGGTTGCTTAAAGCCCTACCCAGCCTGGCCTTGAACACTGCCAGGAATGGGGTATCCACAACTTCTCTGAGCAACCTGTTCCAATTTTCTTCTTCACTTTTTTGAAGAAGAAAAAGTCCTTCTCCAGATTTTTAAAAATCCCTTTCAAAATTTCTTGTAGGCCTCTTTAGGGACTAGAAGGCTGCTCTAAGGTCTCAATGTACCACAATGGTTAGTACTGAAATGCTGAAATCTTTTTCAGATCTATCCTTACTTTTATCTTGAGGAGAAAAGAGGGGCATTCACAAAAATTGACTAGACAACCTTGGTGCCTTAAAATTCCTCTATGATTAATGGAGAGAAATCAGTTGTTCAGAGAGGGTTCTAGGACATTTAAAATAAAATTAAACACCTGAATAGCCCTTGAATGAGGCTCCTTCTCTCTTCAGTGATGGAGAAGTCTATGGAGACCAGTTCCACAATAACAAATCAGGTTTGTATATCCAAAAATTTTTTTCTAAAGTAATTTGAAGTTTGCCCTGAAGTAGGCAAATATTTAATAAGAATTTGTAATGGTGACTAGAAACATTAGTAATCTATGGAGTTAAGAACATTTTTTAACATCACCAGCACAATGGCTCTATCTCAGTTTCCCAAAAATAAATAGAAATTAGTTCTCCCCCGTCATTCTTCCCTCTCCCTTTACTCCTGTTCCTTTGGTCATGATATTATTTAAGCAAATTGTATACATTACTCTGAAACAGAACCTGAACCAGGTCCTCAGATGAGGTTCTCCTAAGTATCATTTTAATAACAAAGTCATATCTAGTAAAATAGGCATAAAATTATTGGTGCATATATTATGAGCTCATAATGAATGAAATACTTAATTATGATTAGGAATAAATCAGATGGGCAGAGGTTAAGTAAAAAAGTCTCAAATCCTACATTACAGTTAGCATAGTTTTACAGTTGCCTGGCTAATTTAATACATAGACTTCCCAAAATGAAAAATCTACATACATGTTACTCTGTCCCAAAGTTCTGGAAGGCCAATCATTTGAACAAAGCAAGTTTTCCTTTGTGATACCTAGTTTCTTGCTATTTGAGGAAAAAGTAAGCTAGTGAATTACTGGGTTCAAGAAATGTGGATTATATTCTGTATGGTTTCACAAAGAACATAAGTGCAGTGTAAATACATTCACAATTAGATATCTCTCCTTATTAAGTAGCAACAGAGTAGCATAAGCTCTGATACCTTGGAGGGGAAGCAAGTCCCAAGGAAATCGTATTTTCCTTTATTTGCATCTAACTGCGCAATAGTAAACTGTATGAAAAACATTTTAAACTGACATTTGTTCTTTTAATTTTACAAACTATGTTCAGTTGATGTGAAAACTTTTTAAGTAATTACCCGTTATTGATGAAGACCAAATTAAGTGTTCAGGCATGGTCATATATCATTTACAACTACATATGTTTCAGCAGCTGCCAGTATTATGCTTCTATACATGTTTTATATTTATATTTATATTATGCTTCTATACATGTTTTATACATTTCCTTCATGTTTGAAAAGATACGTATTTCTCTCTGAGGTGACCTTCTCCCCCCAAGTCTTTACAGTTAGTATGAAAAAAAAGTTATTAATTTGCTCAGAAAATTAGATGAATCATATAAAGTCAAGGTTTAAATAAGAAACAATGTTTTATGCAGAAAATAGCTGATTCAGTTTTAAGATTGTCAAGTGGACGTGCTACAAACTTTCTCAGCTTTATCACCTGCATGAAGAATAAAATGTATTTAAAGTCTTTTCCTACTAAACTGTAACATTTTCCCAAGAACAAATAAAAAGCTTTAAATGAATATAGGATTTGCAATAAAAAAAGAAGTAAGTATAATCACAGGAGATTATGGTACTTAATTGCATTGTCTTTGTTTATTAGCTACCATGCAGTGTTTACAGTTATAGTGTAAACAAGTTTCACAAGTGCCCTTGTGAAAACTTCTGATAAGCTATGACTGCATAACTATCTACCTATTCCGAGGATATGATAGTACTGCTGTTCCTGATTATGATAATATTCTAAACCTTAAAAGTGCAGTTTAGAGATGAGCAACTATAATGTGAAATGGGAAATAGCCTAAAGCTGAATTAATTATGCGTTATATATGTTCATGTTAAAGGTATGTCCGTACAGCTATGTAGTTAAAAGAATACAAAACTTGAAAAATTAATCATTAAGATGTCTAGGAAATGTGAAAGTAAAGGTTACACCTGCAAATATAATTCAGTCCCTGGGCAGATAAATACCATGCAATGTGGCATGATAATATTATTATAAGCTATTTTTTCCTATAGGACAGGCAACCTTTAATTCTGTTTTTCCTTACTTTTTGATTGCTTTGTAACTTTAATACTCACTACTGTAAAATTTTTATGCATTAAAAAATATAAGAAAAAAATCACCTCTTAGAAGAACAGTAGCCTCCCCCTGAAGTCATCAACAAGACTGAAATCTGTACAAGAGTTTCAGTTCCTTTATCATATGAACTAATTGAGTAAAATACAGCAGTAAGGTGGCTGTTAACTTCTTCATGAGCTTCACATTACAGAAGGACAGAGACATTCAAATTGTAAGCTGGTGTCACACATATTTTTTAGAATTAAAAAGGAACACTGAGTTCAGGGAAAATATTTTGCAGCTGAAGGCCTGGAGAAACATTTATCTGATGTGATAGACTGCCACCCTCCTTATTACTCTTCTGTCCCTCTCTGGTCTTTTCTGATCTTTCCTGCCACATGGACCTGCACACCTCCTCCTATTACAGCTGCCCTCAAACTCCTGTTCAGAAATCTCTATTACTTATAATTTTATTTCTTTCTTAATAAATCTACTTCTGAGCTATGAAGCAAACTTTAAAAAATGTCTACTGAAAACAAATGAATGGCAAAAGTTTAGAGACCAAATTCACAACATATTTTTAGTCCTTTAGATAAAAAAAAAAAAAGTGTTTTACAACTGTCTTTTTCTTCAACCTGTCAGCAAGGACTGAAAGTGGTGAGTTCAAATTGTTTGGAAAGGTGATGAGAAGGGGGCAGAACTGATAAGGAGAATCAGAATCTGTGCAACGTATATCAAATGCTTAAACTACCTCTTAAAAAGCAACAAGCATGACTATATTTCACATATTACCATGGTTCAATGCCAGCCAGAAACTAAGCACCACACAACTGCTCACTCACTTCCCCTAAGTGGAATGGGGGAGTGTCGTGGTTTAAGCCCAGCTGGTAACTCAGTACCACGCAGCTGTCACTCCCCTCACTTCTGCCCCCCTACTCCCAGAGGGATGGGGAGGAGAACTGAAAGAATGTGACTCCCACGGGCTGAGATAAGAACAGTCCAGTAACTAAGGTACAACACAAAGCACTACTGCTACCACCAATAATAATAATAATAAGGGAAATAACAAGGGAAGGGAATACAACTGCTCACCACCCGCCGACCGATACCCAGCCCAGCCCCAGCAGTGATCTAGCCCTTCTGGGTAACTCCGCCCAGTTTATATACTGGGCATGATGAGCTGTGGTATGGAATACCTCTTTGGTTAGTTTGGGTCAGGTGTCTGCTTCCTCCCG
>JANHGB010060982.1:9969-27567 GCA_026283785.1 Coracopsis vasa
GGTGTCCCTGCCTGTGGCAGGGGGTTGGAACTGGATGAGCTTTAAGGTCCCTTCCAACACAAACCAGTCTGGGATTCCCTGACTTGTTAGAGCTCAACATTTCTTATAGAAATATGAAGTCATATTTAGTAGTTATTAAAAATAGGGTTTCGGTGTCTGTTGCTATTGGACAACAGGATCCCAACCACCACCTATTCTTCCAGGGACTTTATAAAACCACAACAAAACCAAATCCAAGGTATCCCACGGATAAATAATGGTTCTGTCTGGGTTCATGATGCCACATGCAGTGCCCTGATCTCAGTGGTGAAGCCATGGCATGGTGGGGCAGGGTACCTGGTGGAGCCTTCCTCCTCCCCGTGCCACCGCCAGCATCCCAAGGTGCTGCTCCAGGCCATGCATGTCCTCCACCTGGCCAACAAGCTGAGTAACAACCTTCTGCTATCCCAACACCCAGCACACAGCCCATTTCATCAGGGAAACAGCCACTGCTCAACACATCCCAACTGGGAAAGCGGCTTAGGTCCCTTCTTTGGGCAATCCCAATCATGTCAAGGGAACACCCAGCTGGGGTAGGCTGCTTACAGCGGTCAGGATCTGGCCCTGAATATTAAGGGGATAAATACACACCTCTTCCCCCCTTCAGCTTCAGTGGGTGCAATTCAATTACATCCCTGTGTAAATCCAGAATAAATCTGCTGACTTTGCTGAGGCTATTCCACAGTAACTCAGGATTAAACACAGTTAGAGTTAGCTCAACATATGCATGTTTTCAAAGCAGAGCTATAAACTTGCAAGAGCAGGCAATTACCATCTAGACACACGGCCAGAGTCCCAGCTGATGGGACTAAGACTGGATCTGGCAGAGCTATGATGTGCCCTTACACAGATACAGGCAGGCGAGCTATGCTTTCCCCCTGTAAATTAGTACAGATGTTAAATCTCCTACATGACTACACACTAACCCTGGGGCCTAGGGTAGGTATTAAAGCAAAAAACCTCCAACCCGAATCTTTGCAAGCTCTCCTTGTGAATGGCAAGTGGATTTTTAACAAATTAATTGATCAGATGCATGGATAAACTGAGGATAACGTGGCAGGTTGGTTTGGCTGGAGCAGAACCAGCACCGATGCCCAGGGGCTACAGCAACAGTGCTTAGCAATGCAGAGGGGATTGATAACAACAATAAAACACCGTTAAACAAATCCTGCATCACTCAGTTCTTGGTATCACAGGGAAACAGAGCAGAGAGGAAAAAACAATACCTGAACTTTGGGGGTTTAAGACACTTTCATTCCCATATTAAAACGCAAGTGCATTTCTTGTCTGCTACCATCTACGATGCATCAACTGAGCTACGTACCATTCAAGGCAGCGTAGGCTTTTTCCAAGGATGTTATCCGTCTAGGGGCTACAGTGCAAGTTAAAAGAACACAAAAAAAAGGGAGAGAGAAAGAAAAAGAGAGCCATGAGTGCTGCAGCGTGGTTTTGTGGTCACAAACAAAAGCAAAACCCAGGATGACACTGTCCCTAAGAGTGTAAATTCCTCCGGTCCCGAGGCCCCTCGGTACAGAGATGCTTTCAGTAGCTAAATAACTGCCTGGTGAGCTGGGAGGGCAACCTGGGCTCTCCACCCGCACCAGGGACCTGTTTTGGGATGTGCCTGAGCCCACAAGCATCCCTCAAGCTACACTTTACACCTGAGCAGATTGAGGTCCACATGTGCCCAGGGAATTGAAGCATTTACGGTCCCTGCCAAAGCAGCAGTGGTTGTGCTGTGCGGCCACACCAGTGCCTGAGGAGAAAAGCTATCTGAGGTTAAAGCAGATGAAAAGCAAACAGGGAAATTGTGTCAGATCTGCAGCAATGGGGGAAAATGGGAGATAAAGGGATCCCTAAGGAGAGGCTGGCGCTTGCCACCGACTCCAAAGAGACGTGATATCAAAAAGAAATGAATTTCCTGGGGAAAAGCAGCAGAAACGGGGCTAGGACAAGGATTTGCATCATGGGCAAAAGGAGGAATGAAGTGGCTCATTATGACAAAGCTGGCAAGGAGGATGGGGCTGTGGGTGACAACACCAGGGTGAGGAAGGGGCTCAGTGAGGAGGCTCTTGCTGCAAACAGGGGTTTGCATGGGGCAGCTGCAGGCACTGAGGTTTTATGCAGCCCATGGTGAGCTGGGGTGCTGAGCCAGACCCTGCACTGCTGGTTGTAGGCAACCAAATCCTGCTCTAAGTGGCTGCAGCAGGACCCAGACAGAAAGTAAGTGATGCTGCACATCGCCTGGTCCCCTACATTGCTGTGTGACACCCTATGGGCAGCACGCACTGCACATAATGTACAGGTTAATACGCAGTGAAAAGGGGAAGAACTGCAGATGGGTCATGCTAGCAAAGTCAAGGTAGAGTTCAAGCCTAGAAGGAACAGGGCCTTGGCATAGCTCCCATCAAGGAGGAATCCTGGCAAGAGCATGGCAGGAGAGCAGGCAGATTGCAGGCAGGCAGAAGCATGAGCAGGCAGCAAGGAAGAGAAGCACGCAGCAGCATCTTTCCAACATGAAACAGAAACATTTGAGGAAGGGCAGCCCAGCTTTTCATTTGGTTAACGGCAACTCAGAGGTGAAGGTTTCAAGGTGCTGTTATGAAATCATGCTGCTTAAGAAAGATAATTAACATTTCTTCTCCTGGGAACCCCCATGTGCTGCTCAGCCTGAACCATGGGAGGCACCACCAGGCTCACAGCCACGATGCGATGCATGGAGTGAGCGCATCCCTCATGTTGGACCACAGCTGGGATGGAGCGGTACCCAGCTTGCCATGTGCTGAGAACCCTGAAAAATGGGGGGATTTGGGGTCTCTGAAGGACACAGCAGGATATGAGGCTGGCAGAGAGCGGGATGGAAGCAAGAGCAAAGCAAATACGAGGGCTGGGATGAGCTGGTGCTGTGTTCTCATTGGATGCTATTCATGCAAGTGAAAGGGAAAAGGAAACAAAAAATAGGCAAAGAAGAAGGTGTTTGGAATCACAAAGATGCTTCTAAACAGGCTTTGAAGCCATCCACACTACCTGCTTGAATCTTCACCTTCAGACTAGAAACACTGACCAGCTGTACACTAAAGAATTCATTCACCCCATTAACAGGAAGGTGGATCAGAAGGAAAAATAACCTGGCTGCTCCCATAGGGGTTAAACACTGGGGATGAAGGGAGGGGAGCAGGGACTTCAAAAACCAACCTGGTGATGGAGCAAGATGCACTCAACTCCCATCACCGCCCCACCAAGCACTTCCCTCTCTTTTTGTCTTGCTAGGAGTTTCTAAGGCAAGGCACATCTCACCAAAGTCTTGAGGATTGTGCTCTTGTGATGAAATAAAAATATACATCTAAAAAGGATGCCTGGATGTGTGGCTTTTTTAATTAAAGAACACTGCCTGCCCTACTTTATTAATTGGAGTATGGGAAATAATCTATCAGGGTGGTAGGGAGCTTGGGGAATAGGACAGATGGGGCTGGTGCACATTTTCAATCAAAGCACATAAAAATTAATACACAGAAAGGGTTTTTGTGTGTGTGCTGCATTACTTATGCTTGATTTTATGATTTTTTTTTTCCAAAGGCTCAAATTAAGCCTGTTTTGTATCTCTGTGCCTCAGGAAAGAAGAAAAGTGCTGTGTTTATAGCGCTGGAGCTTCACCCCTGCTCGCTTACTTCTGGTTTAATGCTGGAAGAGCATTCTGCTTTCAGCACGGGGTTTTGAAGGTCTCTGCTGCAAAGCAGAGACCAGCGATGGGGAGAAAAGAAACTGGGAATCAAAAGGAAGCTCTCTGGGTGCCAGAAGGGTTGTGATCCTGGGTTAAAGCCCCTGGGGAGACACCAGTGAAGTTCTGGCAGAGGCACTGGTGACCCAGTGCCATCGTCCCACCTTTGAAAGGCTCCGAATCTGTATTACCCAAGGGGGTTGCAGCCACTGACCTCCTCCAGGCACTGGGGAGCACCACTAGCTTTAGTTTACCAGAAACCAGCCCCATTCCCTGCCCAAAAAAACACTTTCTTCTGCAAACAGCATCCCTGCAGACCCCCATCCACCTCTGTGCTGGCAGCCTCACCCCCGGCCATTGCGATCCATTGAGGGGAGATACCATCTCAAGAGAGAAATTACAATCACCTTGAGAAAAAAGCATGTGAGGTGCTCAGATTACATTGAAATCCTTTTAGCTGTTTCTGTCATGCTCACAAAATGGGTGTCCCCAAAAAGGGAGAGGAGGAGGCCAGTCCTCTGCGGTCCTGCAGTTATCTGGGATGCTCTTTGCAATGCAGGAGGTGCACAACTTGTTTAAAGCAAATGAAACCCCATAACTTAACCTAAAGGCAACTAAAATCACATCAAAGTGATATTAAATTTCCCTTTTCCCTTAAACTGTGTGCTTTTCATGCAATTTTTGGCCAAAATAATCCACAAAACCCATAACTTTGCTTGTATGGATAGTCATCTCCTGGGCTTTCCAGCTTTTAGACACCTTTGCGATGCCAGCCTGCTTGGGAATAGCTATTGCTTTCACTTTAACGCTCCTCTGCGAAAAGTGACTTTCATTGATTTTGCCTTAATGCCAAGCACGCACTTCTGCTGCTGCTCTTCATTTTACATGGCAAGAGTTTACTACACGAATCTGAGGTAAAAAGAACACTCTTAAATTTACATTTTTAATGATCTGTGGCTATTTGAAAATCATTAATTTTGTTAAGGCAGATGAAAAGCGATCAAAGGCAAGGCAGTGAATGTACCACTGCGCTGCCACCATCCACTTCGCTGTAATGGGCTGGCAAAGCAGATGAGAGGTTAATTGCTGTCAATGGGGTTTTTTTGGGGGGCAAAATACAAACAGCTTTTTTCTTGAGGAGACATTCTGGTGGTAGAAAATAATTATAAGTCCTTGAATTGTCTCTGGGGATTTAGCAAATATATGAAATAGTCTATAACAAATTGAGATGTCGAAGCAGTCACCTGTGACTGCTCTCATTTAAAACCCCCATGGAAGGAGAGGGCATGAAGCACTCAGCCCAGCAGGGATGCTGCAACCTCCTCCTGAGCTCTCTCAGGTACCACAATACACAGAATAAACCATGCCCGTGTGTTTGTGCTAGCACGGGCCAGGCTGTGGTGGGAGCATTCAGCTGGAGAAGGAGGTAAAAAAAAGGTGCATTGAGAAGAAAATCAATTTCCTCTACATCTCTATTTATCAGGCTGCGCTTCCCAGCCAGCTGGCAGGTTGAAGTATTTGCCTTCTGATGTGCTCCTTTGTTAATGGTGTGATTTGTGTCAGATCAGCGTCTCTTAACGTAATTATACCCATCACGGCGGAGGGACGAGAAGACAAGATGCGGCTGGAGGAGCGGATACATCCCCTGCTTGCTCCGGTGTTACAGCCGTGTAATTCCAAGGAAAAGCAGAGTTCTGCATTTCTAAGGGCTCCCTTAAGGCCTTGCCAATGCAAGTCAGCACCTTGCTGCTTAGGACCAAGAGACAGGAAATCTCAGGCCAAAATCCACAGAGGTCTCAGCAGACCTCCCCATCATCTTGGCCGGGCCATACACAGGGATGCAGGGGGTCAACACATGGACCATGCCCTGGACTGAATCTCTCAGACAGCATCGCCTTTTGTTAGGGCCCGCTCGGGTGTCTAACACCTTTTTGCTGCTGCAAATAAGGGCATATAAATGTTTTCCTCTCTGTCATATTTGTCTTCCCTAAATTGTGCCATCCCCATGGAAGCTGGCCAAGGAAATGGGAAGCCATCAATAAAAGTGACAACATTTTTCGCATCCATCTGTGCTCTTCCAACAGTTGTAATTACAGACATTTAGAACCCAGGCAGGCTTTTACCCACATTTCTGATGGCAGTTCCCTTTGCTGGGCAGCCTAGAAGTGAGAGACAGCAGCAAGGCACAGGGAAGGACATGGGTAGTAGTTTCCACAGTTGGGTACGGAGCAAACCCCATCCTCCCCTCTCCCATGTTGCTCCTGATGTACCTCCCCATGGGATGCCCACAAGCTGGAGAGCGATTACACTGCCATAGTGCTGCAGCTCAATGCAGACCTTGTGGTTAACCACCTTCTTCCTATCACTCTCCCTTGCCACTGAACCCGCCAGCTCACTGCAACATCTATTTATTTTAGGAAAATGCTTAAGAAAGCAGGTGCTTTCCTAAATACAGCACACAGATCCCTGCCCTAGATTAGCTCCTGAAAAGTGCTGTCAGTTCAAGGGAACAGCAGCAGTACCGAGGGGTGATGCTGTTTCAGTCAGGGGAACTTCAGTGAATGCACCAAACACCAACAAAACCAAAGTGGGAAGCCCAGGAAAGTGAGGTCAGCCTTCCTCCAGCTGAATTATTGTTCACCATCCACAGCTCACAACTCCCTGACCACCACTAAACAGTTATTGTATGCATTGCTCAAGCAAAAGGGCATCATCTCTTACCGGGTTTGGGGATGAGTCCTTGAAAAGGCCTGTGAAAAGATAAGGAAAAAAGGAGTTTTAAAATGCAAAGCCACTTGGAAGCCAGCACACCCAGACCGAGCATCCTTCTGTGGCATGGGGAAGGTCAGGGATCAGCCTGTCCTTTGCACGCTGTGCCATGACTGGTGTGGGACCATCAGGAGCTCTGCAGGGACAGGGTCCTTATGGCCATGCTCAGGGCAGCACATGCCTGGTGGGCAAGACAGGCAGCATGGCCCAGTGAGAAGGTGATGGAGCCACTCTTAAAACCAGTTTTTTCCCCAACACTGATCAAGTGCTTTTCCCTTTAAATTTGTGTCCATCCCCTTTGGCTGCAAAACCCACAGGACCCTGCCATGAACGGGCAGTGGGTTTCTGCCAAACCATCAGCTGCTGACTTAATTGCTGTCTTAGGGGCTGGAGGCATTTATAGTGTGTACAGCCTTGCCCCAGTGGGGCTGGCGATGCTGGGGGTGCTGTTCCCTCCTCTCCCCCTCCTGCCTGGCAGTGTCTGACACCTCTCACCACGCACCTTGTCACGGTGAACTTGATTTTATCAGCGACAGCCAATATCCTCTCCAGGTTCTGCGAGCCGAAGGTGCACGGCTTCCTGAAGGGGATCCCGGGGGGCAGCCCCTCTATAATCACTGACCCCGGATTGCTCTTGATCCGCTTGTATGGCACTTGCACGGGGTATTTAATCCCCAAGGCCTCACCTGCGAGAGAGAAGTGAGCAGTAAGGAAGCAGTAAACATGTGGGATGCTATTTCCACCCCTGCTCTGGCTCCATCCCAATGCTCTGGGACATTCTTTGGAGATAACTCTGTTCCCTCTCTGAGGTCTGGCTGCAGGATGGAGGCTACACATTTCCTTGTAAGTAATTGGCCTTATGGGTACCTGAGAAACACACAAGTCTCACCCATGCCTAGAAAATGGGGATAACAGCACTTCCCTGCCCTGCCTGATAAAGATACTGGGGCGGGCAGGCTGCGGAGTGCCCTGCAGAGCCTGGGTAGATGCCCTAGGGACAGGAGAAGCGTCATCTACTTGTCCTCCAGTGCTCTCTATCATGGACTCCCCCAAGCACCTGCAGCAAAGAGCACCAATTCCCAGACCCACCATTCCCTCTGATGTACAGCCGCTCAATGGGGAGGGGAGAGAAAGCACCAGGCAAGGAGGAATTGAGAGGAGGGATAGGAAGAAAATATTAGAAGGGGATAAGAGGGGAATATGAACAACTTCCCCCCTGGTTTCTCACCATATTTCTTATTGAACAGGTCCTGGACTTGCTCCCGCAGCGTGTTAGCGATGTCTATTCTGGAGAGCCTGGCATCATAATTTTCTGTAAAATAAAGAAACAATTATGGACTTCTGCTGGTAAATTAAAAGGCACTCTGTGACTTTTAAGTAATGCCATTTTCTAATTATAGGAAAGTCCTTATCTTGCAATTAGCTAATCTCTGGAGTGGGCCATTCAAAGTCCTTAAAAATAATCTAAACAGAAATATGGGTTTTTTTTTTCCCCTGCCTGTTTGCTAAGAATAAAAGCCGCATGAAATCGAAGATTGAGTTGTGATAATTACCGGCGGTAGAATAAATCACACTCCAAAGCCTCTCTGAAAAGCCAAAGCCTGTGAAAAGCCCCTGTCCCTCCCTGCAAGCCCTTGCAGGCCGTGATGGCCCAAGGAAAGGGGATATTTGAGCAGGGCAGTGCTTGCTCCCCAGCCCATGGGCTTCTCACCATCGCTTCTGTCCTCAGTGGAGCCACCATGGCAGGATCAGTGTTTATACAAACATCACCCAGGTGGAAAAAGCCCCAGAAAAGGCAAATCCCGAGGCTTGGAACTTTAATTATGTGTCTCCCAAGGTCAGACGGCGAGATAAGCAAAGCTGGTTAATTAGGGCACCATCACTGAGCTTCTTCCTTGGACCTATGGGACTGCCCACCCTGTCTTCTGGTTGCCTGTCCTTCCTACCCTCTCACCCCAACATCTCCTCCTCTCCTTTCCCCTCTTCTCCTCCCTCCCATCCTTGCCTTGCTCCTCTGCCAATGCACTGAGCCTCAACACCCCATAGCCACCCCTTTCCATCTCTTTGCTCTATGCAGCCCCTACAACCATGAGGGCTCTGCCTCAACCCCCCCACCATGGCTGTCTCCATCGCCTCACCTTGAAAGCCCTGCCTCTTCACAGCATCCTCCAGCAGCACCTCGCTTGAGTCCCTCTCGCCGGCGGCTGTTACAGGGGACAAAAGAGGAATCAGGACTCACGGCGCTGCCACATGGGATGCACAGGACAGGGGTTTCCAGCCAAAAACCGAGGTGGGGAGGGAAGGCAAGAGAAGGAAAACGCCCTCACTCCTCTCCTACCTAGTCCTTAACGGCCCGGCTGCCGGGCGTCTCGCAGCCTACCTTTGGCTGCCGGGCTGTCCGACGCCGGCTCCTTCACGCCCTCCGCCAGCAGCTCCGGTCTGGAAAACAGGGAAAAGCAGAGGGATGTGAGGGCTCTCCCCAGCCAGTGGCACCCCGCTGCTCCAGCATCCCCCGGGATACCGCTCCCACAGCCACAAACCACTGCCCCTGTCTGCCTCATGCAGTTTTAAAGCTCCTGCAATGCAGCAGGGGAACTTTGGACATAAGTTGAACGCCAACAGACTCTTTAGTGAGCTGATACAACGCTCCCTGGGATGAGATTAAGCTGGAGATGGCTGAGCAGCTTAAGTGAGCAGCTACAGACTTTGAGGAGCCGTGGTCCGTGTTTCCTGGGGATGGGAGAAGCTGAGCACAGCTCCTTGCGACACACAACTGCCCTCAACATTGTCACTGGGGTACCTAATGCTGAAAGTGCACAGCGAGGCGGTATCAGGGCTCATTGCTGTGCTGAAGCTGCATCACAGAGAACTGGGTCTGGGATGGGAGAAACTCCAAAGAGTGGTGGGGATGGCCTGGGAGCTGCTGCTCTGACACCATAAAACCTCCAAGCTCCCAACGCTCATCTTCTGTTCCAGGCACCCACCACACCGGTTGTGCCAGCTCCCTCCTCTGCCAGGGAGCCTGAGCCAGCATTTGGGTGAGAAACCCCCAGAACACCTAAAGACATTTTTAAATCCATCTCTGCTGGATCCGCTCCCTCTTGCAGGGCAATGCCATTGTGTTAGGTTGATCTTGGCTTCTCAGAGTCTACCCCCAGCTCCTATGACACCCTCTGCTCCCCAGCACAAGGAGAGCATCCTCCCTGATGCCCACAGCATCCCATGTGCACATCTGGACCTCAGCTGGAGCCACTTCCTACAGGAAAACCCTCTGGGGCTCCCAGTGCTTCTTCCTGCCCCATACCTGGGCTCTTTGAAGGTTAAAAGCTCTGGTTCCTTCACCTACCCTGGATGCTTCCTGCTGCTGTGGCCAAACCTTTGCAAAAGTGGGTTAAAACCCCAAAAGACACCAAGGGAGAGATGACAACACCACCACTGCCTCTCAGGGATGGTCCAACAAGGCAACAACCCTTGGTGGCTTCTAAGCAAGCAAACTTATTGAAGGTGACAAAGTGACGGATGCTCCCCAGGACACTGCACGGCAGCAGGAGCTCCAAGCAGGAACATCCTCTCCATGGGATGGCCGCTCCACCTGCCTTACCTTTTAATGACAAACTGGATGTTGTTGCTCGCTTGCAGGATCTTCTTCAGCTTCGCAATCCCAAAGCAGTTGGGGCGCCGCAGCAAGATGCCCTCTGGCAAGCCCACGACAAACAGGTCCTCAGGGTACATCAGGAACTTGGAGTAGGGAACTTTGACCGGCTCTGATATTCCTATGGCTTTCGCTGCATGGGGATAGAATGTCATTAGTTTGCTGGGCCTCCACATTGGGTCAAAGCAGCAGTGACGTGTTGTGTCAATGGGAAGGCTGAACTGGTTTTTGGGGAGTTTGTTGTTACTCTGTGGCTGGTGGAGATGTCCCTGACACTGATGGACATGAGATGAAGGACAGAGCCAGGCAGCCACCTGAAGCTGGCTTTATAGTTTGCTGTATTAACACAGCCTGCCTTGCAGTGGCACAAATAAGGGGGCTTTCTATAAAGCTTGCAAGCAGCTCTCCACAAGGCAATGGGACTCCACATCCAGCCCTCATGGATGTCCTTCTGCTAGATGAAGGAAAAGAACGTGCCTGGGGGCTGAAGGCCACAGCAGCAATTCCTGAGCTACAGCCAGTGAAAAGGCATCAAAGAAACCAAGGGGGAAGAGTTGCAATAACAAGGCCCAGGGAGATTTCAAATGCATTTGTAAGCCCAGCAGATAGCAAATGAACAAATTAGATTGCACCTTTACTCAGCTGCTGGTTTGGAAATGGCAGGTGACATTTCTGAGCAATTAGGAGCTCCCCACGGCCGAGGCGGGTGCTCAGCATGACGTGTGTGTGTTAAAGACCATCTTACCGTATCTTGTGTTGAACAAAATCTCAACTTGTTTCCTCAAATGACTTAAAACGTCTCCTATACCGTCTGAAATAGAGAAAGAAGGAGAAAAGGAAAAAGAAAAGGAGAGAAATGCTCTTGAGAAAGCAGCTTCCTCTGGGGCAAGCAATGCACAGCACAGCTGAACAGCCCCTGAGCTCTGTCAGAGCCCGCTGCGCACTCTTCACACCTCCCAAATCAGTGCCAATCACTGGCAGCTGCCTCCAAGCTCATCCTTCAGCAAGGAAAGGAAGCACTGCTCCTGCCACAGAGGGGTGATAACAGCAAGGAGGCAAAAAAATAGGGGGAAAAGTAAATCTGGGCAAGAGTGGGGAGGACTGAACCCAGGAACATGGCAGCGCCCTTCTGTGCTGAGCCTGTCGGAGGCTGAATGCTTTGCTGATGATGTAGGAAACCCACAAAACCCAACCCAAAATACTTCTGTGTTCATCCATCCTTCCAAACCTTGCAATGATGGGCAATGCTCAGGGCTCATCATCCACTCACCTGATCCCTCCATCTGCTTTTCTTCATGTCGCGACTCCTCGCTGGGCCCCTTTTCTGTCCCTGATGGGGAAGAGGAGGGTTAGTGACAGCAAAACCAGACCAGCCATGAGCAGGAGTCCTCCAGGTCCCCTGTAGTCACCCAAATGCCCCTTCTGCTCCCTAAGCTCTGAGCATTCCCCCCAGGACAGGCTCTGGCTGGTAGCATCATGCCAGGAGCTGCATAAGCAGCACAAACCCATCACCTACATCCTAGAGGTATGCTTGCCCTTCAGTGTGGGGTTCCTGGGAGAGATCCAGCACCCAGCAGGAGCAAAGGCAGGCACAGTGCTGGCATCATTCCCCCAGGTAAACCCCAGTCATGAGCTGGGCAGAAGAGCTGGGGTTTGCAGCATGTTGGGGATGGAGAGGCCGTGGGATGGTGGTGCCAGAAAAGCCACCAGGTTGTCTACTGGAGCTCCCAGCTGGGCTGGTTGAGGCCGTGACAGTGGAAGTGGGTCCACCTCCATCACCTTGGCTCACAAATGGTCTTACTCATTTTGGACACATGCACAACCTCTCGTGTCCCCATGCACGGGATCTCCTGCATCTTCATTTCTGGTACCTGCCACTGTTTCTAGGATGTAGCTGGGCTCCTCCGAGGGCACGTGCGCGGGCACTGGGTCGTGCATCTCATCCGAGCCAGGCGATCGGTCTGCAGACAAAACCCCAAGGGCAGCTTTTATTTGAGGGAAAACCATCCCCACAACAGGGTTCAGAGGGTCTGGGCCCATCAACAAGGGCTGAGCGAAGGGCCCCCTGCTCCCAGGAGCCCCACACACTATGGCCCCACATCAGGAGCAGCTTTGGGGTGCATTTGCCTTCTTCCTGTCTGGGACCAGCCAGAGCTTGTCCCCGAAACACACCAAGCTCTCAGCCCAAAGGAGGAAAAATCTCTTCCTAACCTCTGTGGAAGGTGAAGAGCAAAAATAGTTCAAAACTATTTACTTGGTTTAATTCCAGCAAGACACTCAATTTTGGCTTAAAAAGTTAATGCTGTTTGACTTGGCTACTCCGCTGGGGAAAACCATTCCACTAATGCTGCTCTCCTCCACAAAATCATACTTCCTTGGGTTTCCCTTATGTAATCTGCATGGCCTCTTCATTTAAACCCACCTCCCCTAATGCTGGGCTCTCCAACACCCTCAAAGAGCTCTCCAAATTCAGCTTTAAATAAACCTCCAGCTAGTTTAAATACTTCAATCGGGTCACTTCTTAACCATCACCTCACAGGATAAATAATCCAAATTTCATCAATTGCTCCCTGTAGGCGAGCACCTCTTTCCTGTTAATCCTCCTCCCTGCCCTCAGCTGTACTCCCTCTGATTGAACTCCATCTTCAAACAAGGCAAGAAAAGGTAGACTCTGGACTTGAAGCATGATCTACCCGGCACCAAAGCGGTAACACCTCCTCCTCCTCACACAGCCCGCCAGCTCACCACGTATTAGCTTTCTTCTCTTCCATTAGCTGCCGAGTTGAAAATTAAAATGTTTGATCTGCCACTATACTTTGTTCCTTCTCTTTCCACTATATTAACTGTAGGTTAAGTCCATTCCACAATAAACCTGGAGTGACTCCCCAAATACCACTGTATTAAGGGGACTGTGAGAGTTTGGGTGCAACAGAGATTGCACCGGTGCAGCGGGGCTGGGCATCACTGCTGACCCCAGCATCGCTTGCCCTTGGGCACATTGGGAGTCCTGTGGCTGCCCTCATTCTGGTGAGATTATTAATTCATGTTTGTAAAGCACACTGCAAATGCAGACTGCTAACTGGCCACTCATTAAACTCTGAGCATCATCCTACCATTTGCTGTGCTGTCCAGGTCAGGTAAGTGGAAAATGACTCCAAGCTGCCCCTCAAGCTCCCCACTGCTCATCTCCATCACCACCGACCTCTCTAGGGGTACTCATCAGCGCCACCAATTCCAACGTGTTTTCAGCACGTGCTTAAGATTAAACTTGTTCTTGTGACCTCTTCCCAACCAGGCTGGTTTTCTAACTTAAGGACCTCATCAAGAACATCCCGTGCTTGATACCTGGGATCCTCCAAGCCCGTGCGTGAAGGAAAGCAGCAAACCAGGCTCACTTTCTCCAGGGGAAAGGCAAGATAGAAAAGCAACGAAGGAGAGAGAGAAACAACAAAGAACCCTAAAATATCCTCCACTGCCCCCAGGAAACCACCTCATTCCCAGTATGCCCCTAAAAATGACTTTCAGTGAAGGAAGATCATTACATGGGCATGGGGGGACCTTCTGTGCTGGGAGATACCCTGCAAACACCTCTTCTCAAAGCAAATGCTGAGACAATGCGGTAGCCCTGCCTGCACAGAGGCCACTGCACGCAGCCCGTACCCCAGGACCTACCTGGCACTGTGATCTGGATGATGTCCAGCTCGTCTGGCTCGATTTTGATCTGCCTGATCCCACCCAGCTCTCCTGAGGTACCTACCAGGGAAAGGCAATGGAAGGCAATCACCAACAGGAACCAGCAATGTGCCACATCTGCCCACCAGTGTGGGCAGGGAAACCACCACCAGCTGCGACTGCAGTACCAGCAGCAACAAGGCTTTGGCTAAGTAGCCCAGTGGCATCAAGCTAATGGCATGGAGGTACCCAAAGGGCACCCGATGGCATGGCCTCTGTTGGTGCCCTCAAACCAGCTGCCAGCCCTCATTATGTGCTCATTTCTTGGCTTTCTTCACTTAAGATGAACTGGGTCACCAAGAAGCTTTCATAGGGATGCAGGAGGAGCCATCACCAGTGAGCGCTCCAGGCATATTTAATGCTCCCAAATTCTTGCCTGGGACATGCCCATTGGCAAACCCGTGTTCTGGGAGGGCTGACTGCAGCCACATCCCATCAGGACATGACCAGCTGAACCCTAGCAAAACTCAGCATGGTTTGAACCCAGCTGCCCCAGGCAGATGCTACATGTGGTGCTCAGCCCAGTTGCCTCTTATCTTCACATAAATCTCCCCACTTGGAGTAGGACTGATCCACCACAAGGGACTGAATCACAGCTTGCTGCTTGGGCAGGCAGGATAAGGAGGCTCTGTGTGGCATTTCAACGCTTGGACCAAGGCCCTAAATCTGGGTAAAAGCATTTCCTTCTCACTTGCAGTGCTCAGAACACTGACACCACTGACTTCTCATGACCCAATTGTGGTGGCCTTCAGGGAGAAGGGAACAGAGAGACTGAAGACTTCCCTTAGCTTTGCATTCAATAACATGCTCAAGGCTCATTATTTCACTTCTGGGACCCAGCTGAAGGGTCACAGGGTAAGACCCTTCATCTCTGCATCTACCAAATGGGAATAAAGTCCTTATAGAACTATGCCATGGGGCAAACAGGTAACTGGTGCCGCACATCCAAATTACTCTGCAGGCAGTTTTCTCTTTGCCCTCCCCCCCATACCACTGTTTTGCAAGAGAAAATGAATTATTCCTCACCTGGTTCACAGCTTTCAGACACACTGCACTTCTCGGACCTGGAAGGGAAAGGCAGGCAAGAGAAGGGGTCATGGAGCAGCCAAAGAGAGAGCTTCAAACCCAGTGGTGAGCATAAGACTGGTCCTGGCAGGAGGGAGAAACACTGCAGCCAGGCACTGATGCCAGGCAAGGGCTGTGGAGGGGTCTCTGGGGACACTGCACCCACGGTCCCAGCAGTGGCACAGCATCTGTGGCTGCAAGGGAAAGCCACAGCCTGCAAATAAGCCCTGCTCCCAAACCCTTCCTGGTGCTGCACCACTGCTGGTCACAGCCGTGCCTCTAGACACTGATGGATGTAACTGCAGCAGAGCTCCTGAAAGCAAGAAGGGTTTTAAGCCCGAAACCTGGTTAAATCCATCCCTTTGCAGCAGAGAGGAGTGCATAAAGCATCATTACAATGTGGTTACTCATGGAGCTAAAGCAAATAGGGAGGAAGGAAAAAAGTCAATTGGTTTGGTAAATATTTATTCTGCTCAAAGCTTTTCTCCCCTGAAAACTGGGCACTATCCCAAACTCACGTCTGCAGTTAACTTCACATGCCTAGGAATTTACACAAGGTGTTCAGCATCCAAATGAGATCACTTTGCATTCTCAGGACACGTTTGCTTTCTGTCTCTCTCTTAAACAAGAACAACCACGGCTCTTTGGCACTAAGGAACAGCGCTGGAAAAACACACTCCTCCATGATGCTGGTCCTTCGGGGGGAAGGAAAACCCTTGTGAGCCAGCGCCACGTCCCTGCTGGCTCAGGGGAGATGTTCAAAAGCACTTCTCTCACCTAAATCCACTCAGCAGCGTCAGCAGAACAAACTAGAGGCAACACAAAGGAAGCCAGGAGTGCTCTTGTAATGTTGTTCTAAATGTGGTATGGGTAAAAGGGATCTCTGGTCTAGGAAGTACTGTGTGTATGACCTGGGAGCCTTGGGAAGGGTTTTAAACTCTCCCACGTAAGGTCAGAGTCAACCTTTCACTAGGGAAACTTGGGAGAGGTTTCCCTGGGGAGTGTGTTACCCCTCTGGCCCTGAACTGGACTCTGACCTGGGTGGACCACTGCTATGGAAATGCTCTGCTCCTGCCAGGGAACAGAGGTTTCCCCTTTGCAGGAAGAACAAAGTGGGATTTGAACAGCCAGCTCTATTTTCCTGCAGGTAGGTGTTAATCAATGCATTGGGAGAGTTGAGTTTACCCCTGCGGCAGACAAAGCAAGCTGTGCATCACCCTTGATTCATGATTCCCCCTTGTAACCAGAGGTGCACATGAACCTCGGGGTCCATGGCCCAAGTCAATGTGCACACACAGAGTAATTCAGAAACAAGGCATCTATGCACACAATTAGGGTAAATTCTAAAGGGACTCTTCAGGTTGTGCAGGGTTACACCAGTGGAAATGGTCAGCCCAGCCCAGCACATCCACATCACAGCACTACCATGGGGAGGAAAATCCAAGCCACCCCTAAAAACACTGGTTTTCCCCCACAGGGTTTTCTACAGTGGTTTTACTGCTCCACGCAACCTGTGCCTGGCCCAGGGCTGGAGTGCAGCAGGTGAGATGGGGACAGTGCAGCATCAGTGAGGGCTGTAAGGGAATCACAAGCCTCTGGCTACCCTTGGAGCTCTGCAGCGGCTCCCACCCCATCAGCACGCTCCCAGCTTGTTATCCACCTATTGCTTTGCAGAAACCAGCTCAGCATCCCTACTATCCCATCCTGCCACCTTCTTGTTTCCAGTCACACCAATTTAACTGCACAGTGGGATCTTCTGTTGCAAAAATTAAAAGCGTCCTAATTACAAATGTTAACAAATGAAGGGGAAAACGAGGAGCCTCAGGCCAGATTCCAGCCCCGCAGTGTGCTTAGAGGCCAGTGGTATCTGAAGCATCACTGTTTCCCCTGGTACCCAGTGTGCAGGGGATGCTCTGCTGCTCCCTGAGTCTAAATGCCTCCAGACATGGAGTGATTCAGCAAGGTGCAGAGAGCAAAAAAGTGGCTGAAGGATGGTTTTGTGGATAAGCTTCAGCTGAGGATTCCAGGGATTTGGGTTTAATTCCCTGTCACACGAGGGAAGCACCTCAGGCTGGGACCCAGCCCAGCCAAGTTCCCATTGCAGACATCTCCGGATGAGGCTTTCATCCAGAGTCCCTTCGTTACTGGGAAGAGAAACAGGCACTCATGGGGTGTGATTCCTCCAACCCATTTTAAATGGTTGGAAGGGGTTGGATCACCCAGTGCGCTGAGCTTGCAGCTGATGAAAGGGGCTGGAGTCACTCAGCCAGCCCTGGTCTCTCAGGGACACCCAAGGTAGCCTCCCCCAGCCTGCCTCTGTGCTGCAAGGCCCTGCTTCACAGCACAGCATATGGGGGTGTTGAACACTGACCATTCCAACCCATGTATGATACTAATACACAGAGCAAAACATCAGCCACAGAGACCTGGTCCAGGCAAGCCAACCCAGCCACCCAGGCACTGGCACAGGGTGCCCAGAGAAGCTGTGGCTGGCCCATTCCTGGCAGTGCCCAAGGCCAGGTTGGATGGGGCTCGGAGCAACCTGCTCTAGTGGAAGGTGTCCCTGCCTGTGGCAGGTGGTTGGAACTGAATGAACTTTAAGGTCCCTTCCATCCCAACCCTA
>JANHGB010060985.1:0-17852 GCA_026283785.1 Coracopsis vasa
GGTTGCAAACACTGTAAGATTACACTGCAGGTTCATTACTATTCTAGCAGACAGAGAGGAGTTGCAAAAGCAGAATGTAATGCCACTTTGCTGTTCTAACAAATTAAAGTGGAAGTGTTGAAAGTTAATTCAATCAACAGCAATAACAACAGAAATGTGAAGTTTAGACCTTTGATAAATATAATATAAATATATATATACTTTTATGGGCAGTTATGCCACCTTCTGAGAAATGCAGACCTGTGAAAGAGTTTTTCTGTGAAGAAGATTTTGATCTTGTTTTTATACATAATTTAGATATCTAGTCATAGTTCATTTATCACTTTGCTATTAAGTCATTATAGCTGCCAGTTCTTCAAGTTCTGGCATGGCACTCAAAAGCTTCAGAAAAAACTTCCAACAAAACCACAAAATGGATTGTAAACACCTAATTAAGTCTGATAGCGAGCTTTCCATATGAGAGAGTTGTCTTTGCATGTGCTGCATTATTATAGAACTCTGTGCAATAATTTTCTTAGGAGTAAGAGATGGTTTCACTCACTAACGCAAATCCCTGAAACATCAAAAGATAATAATGCCAAGTGGCATACTTTAGACCTCATCTCTTACTGTCTTCAGCTCATGAAAAGGTTATCTACAACCTTTAATCCACACACTGCTGTTCTACAGCTGGAACTGTTGCACTGTACTCACTGGCTGGCTGATGCTACTTAAGTATGATTTCTGACTGATCCATTGACTACAGCTATTTTTCTTACAATTGTTGTGTCTCTTAATGAATAATTTTATTGCGACACAGTTTTTTATTATTATTTATACTTAAATAATATTAATACATTATTCAATAATATATTTAAATAAATGTAATATATTGAGTATATGATGTACTTAATTATAATTTAATATAGAATATTTATTCAATTGATGAATATTTAAATATTTATTAAATAACAGATAAATTTCTGCACATCATACAATAACACCTGAAATGTTTTGTTGTCTGCGAAAACTTAGACTAAACTGCCTGGTGAAACAGACAATCATCATCCCCATTTTACAGATGAGGCAGAAGGATGATGATTCTGGTTTTGGTTTTGGGGGTTTTTGTTTTTCATTGGTTGATTGTTTTTTAAAAGGCATTTAGGTGCCTGTCTGCTCCACAATACAATAGTAAGGGCTTCATTAAACACTCCTATTTTCACAAGCAAGTTTAAAACACTCTTAATCAAGGCAGATGTTCCTTAACTAAGATGCTTTGGAAATAGAATTTATGCCTCAGAGAACTAAGCAGATCCATACTTTGCAATATAGGCTATGAGAGTATCAGAAGGTCACCCAGGAAGTTCACAGAAAAACAAGGGAGTGAACCACAGCTCTATCAATCTGCACTTGGTAAACTGAGACAGCCACTCTCTCCTGTCTAATCCCCTCCCTTTAAATTCTCAGGCCCATCTTTCCCTTTGTCTGCTCTCCTCTCTTACCCTCTCTTGCTCCAAAGCTGCCTACTTCACTTTCAAATAACTACTGCCCTTGCAAAACTTTTTAACAAATTACACATGATCAAATCACTTAACTTTTTATGATACCTTTCTCTCCTCATTTGTCTTTCTGTAGCCCCAGAGTGCTATGGAACTTGCTTAGCACTCCTTTGTGTTTGTACAGCATGTAGAAAACATCTCACTGATTCACTTTGGGATTTCTTTGGTTACTATGGAGATCAAAGTAACAGCAAAAGGACTGAGGATGAACAAGCCTAATAAGAAAAATACAGACCTATAAAAATTACATCATACTGTCTAGACCCTTTGAACTCAATGCAATAACTGATTAGGGTTATGCTTCTTCATTGGCTTATTTAATGAGGAAGGAAATACATTTTTTTCTCCTTGATGCACATGAAGAAGCTTTAAGATTGCTTAAAGCTTTCTAAGCAATCTTAAAGCATCCTAACCTTTAAACCTCCCTTACTCCCAAAGTAAGGGAGGTTTATCAAGATTTAGAGATACATTGTCTGGAAGTCTGCTAAGGTATGCTGTGAAACCATACAAATATCCAATTAGCATGTTAAAAACTGTTAATTTTGATTGATGCTACTATTTGGGTCTGGTTTAAAAACGTACACAGATTTGCCAGTCTTTCTGGGATGTAAATATCCATCATTATTAGATACATTAGCCTTCTTTCACAAGATTTTTATTAGCTGCTCTTCCTGCTTTGTTCTGCATTTTCTCCCTCAGTTACAGTTCTGGAACTTCTCTTTCAGTACCTTGCAGAACTAATCTCAAGTGAACAGATTAATCTGGGTCACTACAAATTACCACCTTCCTCTGTGATAACATGACTGTCCATGTAGCTGAGCTCCATTTACCAACAGTAGCCTGAGCCCCAAGAAGCAGAGACCCCTGACCAGCAACTCACACATTGAATTTCAGCATACAAGGGAAGCAAACAATAGTGGAGCAGGTGGTTTACAGAGCGCTTGAGATAGACATCCCAGGACTTTTTTCATATACTATCACTGATTCATAACTTTTGCCAAGACAGTGCAATGATCCTATAGAGGTTCAGCAGTGCAAAGTGAGTGACCAGGATGATGGCAACCTGAGGATCTGTGGGAACTCCCTAATGAAAGCAGTAGCATCACCATGATGTTTCTACACTACCTTTCATCCCAGATAAATTTACCGGGTTCATTTAGCTATAAACAAGAATGGATTATAGCTAAGGGCTGTGATGCTCTTTAATACTGGAGAGCAAAACTGCACAAGAGTTTAGGAGAGAAACTGACAACGAGCATCACATTCACATGAAATTTTAAAAGTCTTTAACCATAAGAATATAACACCTGGTTGGAATCTGTCCAGAAAATGGAAGGTACAAAAAGGTAGCAGGTGATAGTTAATGCGCATGACATTGTTTGAAGAATAATGATTTTTCCCCAAGGCCCCTCAAACATAGATGATTGTGTTCACACTTTACCTGTGTTAACACTAACAGTCTCCTAAAGACATGTATAGGTAGATATATACATATTTGATGCATTACATCTTATATTTTTATAATGTCAATTTCCTTCTGATAGCATAACTTCTCTTGAGGTGTCAGAAATGCAGGGTTATCCCTAATCCTTTTCTTTTAAATACTTTATAACATGAAAATATATTTTATATGGAAATCATGTCAAGTAAACTTGGAAAAGTCAAAATATTTCCTCTAAACCTCAATTCTCTTCTTGAAATCCATTATTCTGTAGTTTTTATTAGCTAGACATTTAATCAACTCTGAGTAACACTATCTGTATACAAAGAACAAGGCAAGTGGAAATATACAAAAAAAAATTCATCATTAGAAACAGAAACAAAACTCAGGAAATTTCAAAAGGCAAGAAAGAAAAAAGTGTAACTGCTATAGCAGCTATGCATACATTCATCTACTAAATGTGCATATGCAAACCAGATACACAGCTCACCACCTCCACAAAACTACCATGCCTACTTCAGTAACTATTTCATAACTTTTTTTCCCCCCAGAAATAGGCACATCAAGACTATGTTAGAATTTTCTGGATAAGATCCGTTGGTACCATTCATGCTATGTATTCAGAAAGGAAACTATTCCCACGAGAAAATATGTGTAGGCATGCTCCTCACTGAAAATACAGTAAAGTTGTTTCATTAACTCAGCTTCAGGTTTTTTGCACAGCTTATGAATAAACTAAACAGTCACATGTGCCCCTGTAAAGCACGTGTTTGCAGTGATGCAGCCACCCACAGGGGATGGCTATTTGTTGCTTTTTGCTTTTAGCAAAACCTGAGTGCTCAGATCCCACAGACAGGTTCCAAGATCAGAGCCACATCATTCAGTGAATGAATGAATTACAAGAACTTAGCAGCTGACCTTTTGCAGGTCCTTCTCCACCTTTCCAGTCTATATTGCTCAGTGAGGGAATTAAAGCATTAACATAAGCATCTACAATATAACATTTGCCTTCAAGTTTGTCATACCTTGTGGGTCATCTCTGTTGCTTCACTCTTATTAGTAGATAAACCTGACAGAGTCCTCCCTTATCTCAACTATACAACACTGAGTAAGTCTGCCTGTGACCAGCACTCTGCTGCTGCTCAGCACATCTGCTTTCAGCACTTTACTGCCCAGAGAATCACAAGAACCTGACTAGACCTCATGCTCATCTCTCTTACACGTGTGCTTTCCCAGAATCTCTAGGGCTTTGCCTATCAGCAGTGTTTAGGCAAGTAAAAATTTTCCACAGAGATGACAACTGTTGCTAAAATGAGAAAGAGGCTGGAATAGAAAATCCACATCCTTCAAAAAAGTAAACTCAGCATGCTTACCTCCAAACCAGATGCATGTGAAAACCGTGATTTAGGTGTGTGTGCAGAACAGTGACTGACAGCTGCATTTGCTGGTGGATATGGTATAATTTAATCATCTAGTTCACAAATACCCACAAAAGTATTTTGCAAGTAAACATTCATAAAGTGCAAATTAGTGGTTTCACAGCTCTCTTCCCTTTCTTTCCCTCCTATAAGCTGCTACAGTATAACCTCACTTCACAGAATCCAGGTAAGCAAGGTTTTTCCCTTGATTTACACTTATGCATATCACCTCTCCAGATTATTTAAAATACTGATTACTCAAATCTTTCTGATGGCTCTTAAGCATAACATGCACATGTTGGTACTGATCATCAGCTACAAAAATTAACTGGAAGTCCCAGAATAGTTTGGAAAAAGGCTGAGAGATTAACTAAGTGGCTGTCTCAAAAGTTGCAGAGGTTAACATAAGTATCACCCATAGTCGGTACTTCTTGGAAAAGTGGATCTCAACAGTGTGAACTTCAGACTACACTCTTGTAGAAAATCATATTCATTTTACACAAGGAGAAGTATAGCTCAGAAATCTTCAGTACACTGTGCAGGAGCAAAACAAGAGTCTCCAGCAAAAAATAAAAATCCTTCTCTCTATTAAGCAAGGCGCCTAAAAGAAACATCAGTGAAGCTACTATAAAATACATAGGTCCACTCCAGAGGCGTGACTCCATAAAGCCTCTGTACTTGAAAACACCTAATCTTAGCTGCACACTTTAGTTTCCTTATACTACGTTTGATGAAAAGACTGAGGCTCATTAACTCAATATTGTCATCAAAAAACTTATGCAGAAGAGACCACGTTGCAAGGAAATCCATCCTGATCTCAGTACTGAAGAAAGATCACCTCCAGCTGCCACTGATGCAGCTGCGTCTATGGATCATTCTAAATATGGACGTATACAAAGGCCATACACACAATGTCCCCATCACAAAGGCATTGCATATGCTTTTTATAAATGATAGAAAGTTCCAGGAAAACAAAACCAAACCAAAACAACATTCTTTTTAAAGCTTAGGCTTTCACTTCCAGATTCTTAAATTAATAATATTTAAGTATTTAACGTGTACACCAAAGAAATTTAAGCCCTATCAATTGCTTATACACAGTAAACACATGCATGATATCTGAACTGTTTACAACATTGTTGTATTTAAAGAAATAATTCTTAGGAAAAAGGTCTCTTTTGCAGCTTTCTTGTGTTCACATGCGCTGCACCCTACACGGCCATCACCCAGCCCTTTGCAGTGTCAGAACTGCAGATGGGATGGTGGACAGCACAGGAGGAGACTTCCCACTGGCACAAACAGTCTCACACCCCAAGAAGGTTATTTTATATTGGTTTAAATGCAGTAGGAGAAAAGCAGCAGCCATGGAACATCCACCTGTTTTTCTTTCTTCTCTTTCCCCATATTTGTTTTCTCCATCATCTAATGCCATTGCCAAAGATGAGAACAGTTAAACATTTACACCAGCTCCAGGCAAACATGGAGAATCCCTTTAAGAATTCCCATGAAAATTCCATCTGTCTGATTCACTTTGCAGTGTACCAGGAGACAACCATTCTTTCTTACAAATTCAGGTGATGCTATAGTTTCACATTTAAACAATTCCCCCCAATTTCAGGCCCCATGCCTGTATGAACAAATACAATTTGTACTGGTTTATTCCACTAGCTTTATCAACGGAGCTCATGTCATCAGTGTTTGAGTGATTGTTGGATATTATTTATTTGATACAAAATGAGCACTCACTGAGTTGATAAATTAATCAGCAAATTATATTACTATCTCAAATAGATTTAAGCTACTCCACATGAAAGTGTAAGTTATTGTTATACAACTTTCATCACTGGCTAAATGTACAAAGTCTACAAATGTACAAAGCATCAGGAATGATATTTATAAAAATAGGATTAGCAAATAACAGGAACAAGGTGGATGCTGGAGATGTTGCTGACATTTCATATTAAAGCCAAAAATTTTTATGAAATTGAGCCAAAATGTATTATAACAGGGAGGAAAAGCTGATCATCAACAAATTTCATTTATTAGAGTACTTTGTTGTAAACATTTTGTAAATTAGAAATCAAGAGATTGTTGCCTTTCAACTTGACTGGGAGTAGGACCACCTGATAGCATATTGAGAGAAGGCAACCAGCTGGAAGTGCACAGTGAGTGAAGCATTTTCTCACTGAAGTCTAAAATATTCTAAAAAATTCATTCTTACCCTCTTCTAAAAACAGATTCAGGAGAGTGATTTTCAGTGACATGCATATGCAACACCTTCTTTCAGTCCATGAGAGGGAAAGCATGGAAGCATGAATGGCCCAAGCAGTGTGAAGATGTGGGATGGAAGAGTTGGAAGAAGGCTTGGAAGGAATCACCTGGTGCCAGCTCCCTTTGCTACTCTGCCTACTCCAAACACTCTGATTGGAGGAGCAGACCATTGTAGCTGGTAATTAAAATTGTCACTCTCTATCAAGTGCAAAGTAAAGCAATTCAAACTTCCATAGCAAGCTTCTTTATTATTTTACTGATTTCTGCTAGGCAGACATAAAGCACAGTTCACTGCATTTTTGACCTCTTAGCCAAAGAACTGGATAGGGCTCCTAATGACTCATAAAATTAAAAATAATTATGTCTGTGTATATATATCTGTATATTTATATCCAAGAAAACATTGCTATCTACACAAAAGACTTAATTATTCAATGCATATTCTAATAGTGTTTCAACCTCTGTAATTTGTGTATTTGCAACACTCTGTATTTTAAACATTTCCAGTACCTAAATGTTGCATTTCATCTTTGTTTATCTATTCCCAATAAAACCATCATAACTTATAATAAGTAACTCTGAATGGCATATTTCTGAGCCAAATACATGATTCATGATTAAGCTTTAAAAAGACCTCTTACATTTAACATTCAAAGTACAACCAAACATACTTTGTCTGAACATAGCAAGAGACAAAAAGGGTACAAATAAACCAGAAAATTTTCTTTCTATTAGACAAGCTATAATCACTCCCTTAGAGTTTCTTGCTATCTATCACAATTAAGGAACTTAAAGTCTGGTTGAAGGCAATGAGAGATGTGAAAGGTTCACTGTCTTGGGGTCCATGTTCATTTTTCCTACGAAGATAACCCTGTGGGCCAAATCAACATATTCTCCACAGAGCTCTCCAAGTGACAAAATTAATCTGATTTGGATTACTTGAGATTTATGCATACCAAGGCATTCCTTTACCCTGGGGGAGGGTTATTCATCCAGTTACAAGATAACCAATCTGTGTCCACACATTACCCTTATCCCCAGCTGCTTCACCCATAAAAGACTCATAGACACAAATACAGGTGTTTCACTTGAATCACACTGTTAATCCAGTGGGAACAACTAAATCAGTATCCTCACAAGTAAAACTGGCTCAGTAACATTTACAGCATCATTACATATTTTATCTTTACATAGGTATTCTGATAAGATACTAAACTGGCACCTCCTCGCATTGCAGAAATATGTGAATTAATGTTTCCATCAAAAAACTTCTTATTTGGGGCTTTTTATTTCACCTTTTCACATGATGAATAGCTTCATACTTCACAATTAACTATTTCATTTTTCCTGTAAAGACTATACAGCCATTATTTATACCCACAAGCTTTGCATAGATGCCTGTATGGCTGTATCATATGTATGTTTATATAGACATACAGGCATGCATACAGGACAAGAGTATGAATTAGAACTTTTCTGTATATGATTCAGATGATATTCACTGATAAACACATACTAAACTGTAGCCTGAAATGTGGTCCTATTTAAATAGTTTTTCAAAGAAAAGGGTCACTTATAAAAATTAAAATAAAAATTAATATTAATCAGAGAGGCTAATTCACCACATGTGGCACATTAGTAGCTCTTTTCTGTTGTTGAGATGATTCATTTTTTCACACTTGTTTAATAGTTTTGCATTCTACCTCATGACACAGGTAAAGAACTGAAACATATAGGCAAGCTGTATGTACTGAGCCACTCACCCACAACACTGCCAGGCTGGCTTTTCAGATCCCCATCTACCCAAGAGCAGGGCACAAAGCAGTTTTCCATCAGTGCAGCTACAGGGAGCACAGACTCTCATTGACTTCAGAATAGTTTTGCATCAAGACCATGCTGTGCTTTCCTACATCAAGTTTTTTAATGTGTTTTACAGTTCTTTGAAAATCCGAGCGTAATTCTAGACTATCAGAACTTGGACCTTTCTTTTAGGACAAACTGACTACTAGAAGAGTTTTCATCCCAAAAATTAAGCAGAAAATTAGCTGCAAAGGAGACAGGAGGCTTTTGTAGCAGAGCTGAAAGCTTAGAAAAAACAAATTACAGAACAAACATTTTTTAATAGGCTTAATGTGTTTATTGGTGAGGATGCCAAAGTGGCTGTCAATTCAGGTTTGCCTCTGAATTGTCAGACACAATTGCTTATATACGTAACATAATAAAAATCTTCCTTGTAAAAGTCTTAAGAACACTAAGTAATATAACACTGGCTTTTATAACATTAAAAAGAAATAATAGACTTGAGTCCAGTTGCTGTATTTAGAGAAATGCAGAAACCCCGTTAGACTTCATTAACTACAGACAAATTGGTAAATGTTTTTTACTGCTACGATCTGCAAAAATAATTTTTTGGGAACATTTTCAAGCTAAACTTTCCTCTCTAAAATATGCTTTTCAAGCTGCATTAAAATAAAATGCTATATTCAAATGCAAACACTCTACTAATAATTTCTCCCTGTTGATAATTGTATTAATCGAGTAGCAATATGTGCATCTGTGATATTGTTGTGACCTCTTCAGCTGAAAGCAACTTCTAATAGACACTCTGAAAATTCAAGAGTCATTGACATGAATGCAAGAATGTTCTGTTTACAAAGAAACATGTACAGCTGGCAAACAGGAAAAAAGAATTCAAGACAATCTGAAAGATGAAGCAAACAAACTGTCATCAATTGAAGCGTAGAAAGAAAATGGAGTAACAAAAACTTTAAATGGCTCTCCTGCTGCCACAACCAGTCCGTCACGAAAGTTTAACCTCTTTCCTTAAGCAGAACATATTCCCTTGAAATGCTTTTATTATAACCCTAACACATCTGGAAATTTAGCAAGGGTGTATTCTGTTTCCAAGGTAAAAATTAGGCAAAAACAAAACTAAAAACCTCCCACAAGTATACTGGGAAAAAAACCCTCAGAAATGTCTTGTCAATATTTATGGAAAATACCTAAGTGAAAAATAATTAGAAAGTGATGAGATTGTAGTGAAGATTCAAGCTTATTAAATATACGTTTTACCCAGACAAGATTCCCTTCACCAACCTCAGGAAAAGGAAGCATGAGAAAACTTTTGTAGCAAGACATGGATGAGATCCTGACTCTCTATACTCACCCCCAAAGTACAAATCAACAAAAAGAACAGTCAAAAAAAAAAAAAAAAAAAGGAGGCTTTTTTCTCCTACTCTTTTTTTTATAACTGAAAGAAAAAACTGCTGAAGAAGCAGTCAGAAGGAAAATGATGGCCTCATACTTCGTCATGTTTTGAAAATAAAGTCTCATTAAAGTATTTCATTTATGCATAATAGGAAGTTCAAGATTTATATTCTAAGAAGCCAATATGAATGAATGTCAGCCTTTACATCTTCAAAGTAATAAAAAGAATAATCCATTCCTCATAAAAACAAATAATGTCCTAATAGCACACAGAAGCTATGACATAATTTTGGAAAGGAATATTTTATCTGAAAGTAAGTGCCACACAGCACTCCAAGTGTCCTCAATAGTCTTTGAAGGGAGAGAAACTGAGACTCAATGGTTAAGAACATAACCTGGTTAATTTGAGAGGCTGATCCCTTTCACTGCATGGGCAGCAAGTCCAGGAGTCACCTCAGACTACCAGCATCAGTGCAAGAATCCCCTTCCAGCTTCACTGCCCCAACTCCTTTTCCTTTGATATGGTAAAGACATTTAAAAATAACCAGCTATATAAATGTTAGAAAATTGCATGCTCCTAGAGACAGCAACCACTCCTCCTAATTCAGAATGAAACTAGAGACAATGGAACTACTTATTCCATAATGGAACTACTTATTCCAAACAGGGTCCTCCCTCTGTGAGCTTTCTCTTGTAAATCCTGACCAGGTCCTAACTTCCACATGGAGCAGCAAATTTGGAGATCTAAATTAAGGCAGAATTCAAGAACAGATGCAACAAGTAGTATGAGGGAGCAGGGGGTGTGGGAGATGTGGGGAGTTTGTGTGTGTGTTTATTAGGAAAAGATATAAATAGAACAGAAAAGAGATACATGAGAACTGACTTCTGGACACTACTTAGCTATTATCTGGCAGTAATTTACTTCAGGCTTCACAGTAATAAGTTTTGAATGTGTGAGCTGATCTTCAGAGTTTGAAGATCACCTCCAAGATGCAGTTATTAATGTTCTCTTTAATTTTCTGTAATTAAATCTTCAGTCAGAAACTGTTGATACTGCTATAGCTGGTGTTCTGAGGACACACCAAATAAGACACTATCATTCCAGCATCAAGCCTGCAAACAACACAAGTAGGATGTGTTGACAGCAATTAAAAATCGGAAAGCATGAGGAGTAAAGACAGTCTGTGCCTCTTTTGCATTTAGGAGGCAAATTCCCCTCCAGACTGTCCTGGGAGCAAATGTGAACAGGAGCCAGCCCGTAGCAGTACGTATATAGACAACCCCTACAAGAGTTGTACAGACTCTTACCAGTTTATGACTTTCTTATATGTATTACCATTATTCTTAGGAAGAGCTTATCTTCATTCCCCTCTGTGCCAGCTATTATGATAAAATTTTAACAGCTCATCTCTCCTGTGCCTGGATTTGATTTCCTACTTCCTTCAACTACTACTATCGTCCCCCCAAAGAAGGAAGGAAAAAACCAAACAATCTATTTAAGCTGCAGGTTTCAAGCAGAGTTTCACAGTATCTCAGCTGTCAAACTGGACAGAGAAGGGCATGCAGTTGGAAGATAGGAGGATTCAAGGAAGAGATGAAACTTACTTCTCTCAGCCAGTCTCACCCAGGCATATCTCAATAGCCTGAGAATTTCTCCATGCCAGTCCTACCGAAATGTCACCTTACTTGACCTCCTTCATCTTCAGTAGAGTAAGTCCTTGCCTTAAATTTTACAGTTTAACTCTTTGCACAAAGATACTGCATTCTCTTAACATTAACAACTTCTATTTCAACCTGTATTTATTAGATTTTCCTCATTAATCAGCCCTGGTGATATGTGTGTCCTAGTTCTGAATGAAACCTAAGAACTGGTACATATCACCAAATGGAGCACTGGTGCAATGGCATTGGCCCTAGCATAGTTGATGTGAAACTCCAGTGCTTGGCACTGAATTTGATTCTTTTTTTCTTTAAAAAAAATAAAAAATCACCTGCCCCATAATTCAGGTGCTGTTCCAAAATTAGAAAAGCAAAGATTTTTCTTTCCAACCAGAAAAAGAAGCCTACTTATATACCTTCCTACTTAGTCTTCTCCTTGTGCAGCATTTCAAGGAGAGGGCTACGATAGTGGCAGAGGTGGGCAGGAGGAAACCTTGCCACTTGGCAGTTTGAGGAAGACACTGCCTCTCAATCTTCTTTCTCCTCCATAAAACAGATCAGGTGTTTTTAAGGCAAAACCTTCAGCCTGCTCTGAATGCCTGGGCTTATCCTTGAACTTGCCACCAGTGGAAAGGAAGAAATGAATGGCATGGAAAGATATTGTGGGTCAGGAGACAAGGCTAAAACAAGCTTCATGTCCTCTTCTCCTGTGCCAAGAAAACAATCAGACTGTAAAACACCAAAATATCAAGTTGGTTCTACACTTAAGTCATTAAGAGGTTCTCTTGAATTTAATTCTATATCAGATGCAAACTTCCTCTGGATGAACCACTCTGCTCATGCCATAACTGAAAACAGGAGCTACCCTTCCCCTTATGCAGCTAAGGGACAAAAATTAAAAGGTTTCCTTCAGGTAGTTGCAGACAATGTTTACTTTAACACAGTGATACTGTTTTTGGTAAAGGCTTAACAGCTTTCTTGCTTTTCCCAGGTCAGGAAAATTTGTTTGCGTGCCTCAGAGCCAACTCACCTGTCCCCATCAAAGTACCACAGGCAGAGAAGTCGGAGAAGAAGAGAAAGCATAGTGTCTGGCACAGAGGTGAGAGGAGATGAGATGCTGTCAAAAATGGGTCCTCTTCAAGTTTTTGAAAAATTTGGTGTAAGTGCAGAGCTGATTTCTCATTTTTATTGTTGCAAGAGGGTATTCTTCCCTTCTGAGAAGCCTTCTGATCTTCAAATCACCTCTTAGTTTCATCAGGTAGACCTTCCCTTCACAGTGTGCACCTTACAAAATGTAACTTTATTATCCACAGCCCATAACAAGGTGACAGGATTTTCTGCTCCTGAAAGATGCTGAATCAATGTCCTGTTTTCAGTCGCTCATTGATAACTACTGCACATCAAACACATTTCTGGCCCTTTCTACCTCGCAACCTGTAAAAGCAGTACAAGTAACAGATTTTCAGCAGGAGCCATCTAATGCCCTCTCTCCTTAAAACAAGTTCCTTTTTGCTTCTCCAGTTCTAACTTCAGTCTTAGGAGATAAATCCTACATTTCAGAAGACCACACCTGAAACGGAATGGCTGAAGTCCTGTTTTCCCATGCTTGTCCTTCATGAATTATATTAATGAATTATTAAAGCACATTTTATATTAGTTTTAAATGTAATAGCAATTTCAACTGTATATACAATAAATCTTGTCTGTCATGCCAAAATTATAAAAAAACCTGGAAAGTGGAAGGATCTGGGTTTTCTCTTATATTTGGCACAAAACCCAATACTGAGAGGTTTTGCAGACAGCTGAGAGAAAAAAAGAGATGAGGGCTTTTTAAGAAAAAAGGGTAGCAAACCTTCAGATTGAGCCCTTGTATAATAACTATGGCCCACAGACACAGGAATGAACAGCTGCAGGCACCCTTCCTTTGCTGCTTTCTTATGACATGAACAGTTTAACTGCTTCTTCAGAAGTGGTGTATGCCTATGAACACAACACCTTCAAGTGGTGGCTGTGTCTCAAGCGAGAATACACTAGAAAAATCTCAACCTCCTAATACACACAAAAGTGCCTGAACAAAATACAGGTTTCCCCCTTAAAGGTATAGATTTTTACTTTGTATAAAACAATGTCAACATTGTGCGCATTGGTTTAGGAGAGAATGAAAATCTAATTAAAATATGTTTCTATTGAATTAAATACGAGAAAGAGCAGTTCATTTAATTGAATAAATAGAACAATAAAGAGAGCTCCAAATATCAGATCTTTGTAACAACAGCGTTTAGGTTCACCTCTCACATTAGCATCTGGAAGACAAATCAATCACAAATTGAGAAACACGTGAGCAGCCCGATTCCGGGAAACAGAGGGCAGTCGCACAAATACATATTACACATTCTGCAAGGTTAAACTAATGTGAAGTAAATTCCTCAAGTTATGTAAATGAATTATAGTAATGTTGTCTGACAGCTCGTATTAAATAAGAATGACTCAGCAAGCATAAAATTATGAAACACGCAGGGGACTTATTCCACCCATGTGTCCCTATGCATCTTATGGCACACCAGTGAAGATTCTGCTGTCAGAAAGCCCACAGAAGCAAGTCTGTTCTACTGCTGTTCTGCAGTGGCAGGACTCTTGGATGGCTCTGTAAAAGCTCATTCCTGAGATTCAGCCCGTCGTATTACACAATGTAGACACAGTGCGTGCCTGCAATGCTCACTCTAAGAGTACATTGAATTCTGCAGAAGTACTGAAAAAGGCAGCAGCTGAAAAAGTGAAGCAGAGCCCTCTCTGCCTTCTACACAGATGCAAACTGACTATGAAATAGGCTGTTAAGATGTCCAATCTGCAGAACAGACAAAGCAAAGAACTTCAAAATACTTCAGAGGAAAAGGTTTTGCAAAATTCAAGATTGCCCCCTCCAGGTTTATTTTTTTTTGTTTAAAATCTCAAAGTAACCCTAGCTATGGATCACACAAAAACTAAAGTGAAGACATTGAAAAGAGGCCTCTGTCCAAAACCCTAAACTACTCATTCCACAAAATATTGCCACTTCAAAGCACATTAGATTAGGACTGACTTTATCCATCTGTTTGCAGGCATGACACTAGCAAGCAAAATTGTTCTGCTCTTGCTCGGTTTAATCTTACTTATTAATCTTCATTTCAACTTTCATCTTAAATATCCTGCTTTCAAGTATCAAGCCAAATTGATTTGATGCTTAATGCTTGACAAATAAATAATGAGCCTCTGAATTAGCCCACGTGTGGTAAGGCAATGATCCCATTATTTCTAACATTTTTATAATCAGGCAATGATTAAATTATTTCTAATGTCCTTAGCATGAATGCAAAAATACACTAAAAAGATCCTCAACAAAGCTCCCCAGCATGTTTTTTTATTAAATGCTCTTAATTTGAGTATTTTATCACATGATTACACTAGCTGGGCCATAAGAGCTTATTTTAATGAGAATGGGAAGAGCTCAAACAGTGGGTGTTCTGTGTATCTCTGACATCTTTACAACCATTTGCCTTTTTGAGCTTGATTAGATAAATAGCAACTGTTAGAAAAGTTGACTAATGCTTTTTAAATATTCCAGATCTTTGGGTAGCACTGAAGTTTGTTTTCTCAAGGAACAGACTGAAACAAAGATTTCCACTATCTCCATCTGAGGACACAGCACAGCTTAATGTGGGCAACAAAGAAAAGACCTCAAGCTCAACTCACTGCCAGCACCACTGGCATTTTTATTTACAGAGATCTGGACTCCTATATGATATCCAAGGACTTATCTTAATTAGTATCATGTCCACATTAAGGCATGAGCACATTTCCTGTTAAGGGAATGGTGTAGGCAGTGTGATTTTAATTCATGCCTCTAGGACACTGCTGTTGATAGTAGACACCTATTAAGGTGTTCAGAATCAGTGTGAAATGCCACTTAATGTCCTCTTTTTAAAAGAATTTAAAAAAATTCTCACAGGTTGAGGTTGAAGAACAAAGAAGTACATTAAAAGCACTGATAAGGGTATTAAAAGCACTGATAAGGGTATTAAAAGGTAATGTTTGATGTATGCCTATCTATTACATTAATATTGAATCTGGCTGTGATATGAGTTGCCCTGGTTAAAATTACGTATTTTTCTTTTTCCTTGGATCAGAGAAGACAGTTACAGGAAAAATCAATATCTAAAGCTTACAAAGCCAAAAATCTTTCAGTACTAAGATATCACAGTGATAAAGGCCATGAAATAAAAATCAGAAATATGCAAAATAGACATTAGATACACAGAGACATACATAACATGTACTGAAATCAGTAATGCGTTATTCTTACAGAGGCTTGCCCTAAGATCTACTACTGCCAACATAACACACCCTCTTCCTTCCTTTAACCCACAGGTACACAGTACATGTCAACATTGAGCAGGCTTGCCCAATCTGTGACTTGTGGTGAAGAGATGGGTAAAACTGCACTGTTGGCACTAAAACAAGCAAACACAATCTTTTGTCATTCACCCTGTTACTCAGCCTAAGGCTAACAATCATCCATATGAAACTACTCTTCCGGAGGAATCTTGGGATGCTTCAAGTCTCTGTAGACAGCAAAAGAAATAGTTTAAGCTCACCAGGATTGTCTGAGTTATTGCAGACCTCTGTGAGAGACAGACAAAATTCTTTGATGATGAGGGAATGGAGACACATATCTTAATGTGCTTTCCCACTGGCTATATTTCATACATGTTGCCCAATACCCAGATATCCATCCTGAAATTCTCACTGTCTAGCCAACACAGAAAACAATTATTAAATAACAAAATGCACCGCTCCTGGCTATCACAAAATGTAGGCTATGCAGAATGGTCTTTTCCAAATGATAAGTTGCGCATACTGATGGCACTGTCTCCATGAGCAGAAAGGTTGCAGGACACTTTTGAAAGCAGTCTGAACCAGTGGAAGCCAGACCAGCTATTGAAACTGAAGCAGCACAGACTGTAATTACCAGCTTTAGCCACCACTAATTTCCTTCTAAAGTACTGAAGGAAGGCTAACTGAAATAATTCTTGGTTAAGTCATATTTTCACCATATGCCTAACTATTATTAGGATGTGCACACATGGTCATGCTGCTGGTCATCTGCATACTTTAGATAAAATCCAGAAAGTAGTTACAAGGCAAACTTTCGGTGGAAGAAACAACCGTAATCTGTTTCATTGTCCCATAATTTTCAGACCTAGCTAGATGGCCATCCTGGCAGGTCAGGTCCCTGCCTCTGAGGGATGGAGATCTCCAGAATGAAAATCTGTAATGTTTTATTGAGAGACATGGAGAAAACATGGAACAAAATGCAGGCATGGAGAAGACAGCATGCCTTTGTCTGCAACTGAGGAAAAACTACAGGGGAATTCCCTGTGCTTATACAAAGCAGTTTAGATGTTCACTGGCAGATAGGACTAATCCCTGACTTCTTCACATTTGCCTACACTAATTTGGTTGCATTAAGATGACAAGTAGACCTAAAATGTATTTACCCCATCAAAGAGAAAGAAAACGCTCAAAAACAGGTGAAAAAAGAACAAGAAAGAAAAAACACAGAGAACAGGTTTCCTGATGTCTCTCTGAGGAATGTGTTAGGATTTGTGTCCCCTGACCATAGCATCAACTACTCCTGCCTTTCTTGTGCAACAGCAACAATCCTTGCACGGGGAAACCCAAGCAGGAAGACAGTTGTCAGTCTGAATCCTCTGACAAGCTCCTCTATGCCTGCAGTTTGCCTTGGTGTGAATCCAATTTTAAGGAGAAAGGGGCAGAAAGCAAGACTGGAAGGTGGCCTGGAGGAAAAGATGAAAGGGAACTGGAATGAGAAAAAGAGTTCAGTGCAAAGGGGTGGACGGCACCAAGCTGGCTGGGAGCATTGATGTGCTGAAGGACAGGAAGGCTCTGCAGAGGGATCTGGACTGGCTGGATCCGTGGGCTGTGGCCAATGGGATGAAGTTCAACAAGGCAAAGTGCTGGGTCCTGCACTTGGGCCACAACAACCCCCTACAGTGCTCCAGCCTTGGGGAATTGTGGCTGGAAACTGCTCATGGGCAAGGACCTGGGGATGTTGATTGATGGAGCTGAATATCAGCCATTTGTGCCCAAGAGGCCAAGAGCATCCTGACCTGTACCAGCACCAGTGCGGCAGCACAGCCAGGGCAGGGATTGTGCCCCTGCACTGGGCACTGGTGAGCCCACCCCTCGAATCCTGTGTTCAGCTCTGGGCCCCTCACTACAAGAGAGACATTGAGGTGCTGGAGCGGGGCCAGAGAAGGG
>JANHGB010060990.1:0-13087 GCA_026283785.1 Coracopsis vasa
ACTCTGCTCACAGAAAAAAGGAGCCAGGTCAAAAAGCTGCTGCTTGTCCTCTTCTGCTACCAGTCCTCTCCTCAGAGTGGCAAACACCATTACTGTGGATCACTTGCTTCCCGACTAAAAGTCTGTTGGAATGCAACTTCTCTAGGGTCTGCTCCCGGGCATTCTGCCCTTAGACTGAACAGAGCTGAGGCAACTGACAGTTTAAAGATTTCTGATTGATGAACCATGCTTTTCCAGACTCAGTTTGCCTTCGAATAAATTATTTTTGCCACTGTAGCCTTTAGATACTTTATAAAAAATACAATTAAAACATAAGCTCTATGGTTTCTAGTTATAGACCAAGAATTTTTTCTCTGTAGTTCCCTTCAGCTTGTTAAATCACATGAATTGGCTTAATCCAAATCTGTGCTATGAGATAAACTAAAAGTCCAAGCGGTTCCAAGTACATTGAAATACAGCTAGAAGACTTATTTGCATTTTTAATACAGCTGTAAATTTCTTTGCCTTCTGGTTCTGTCAAAATAACAGTTACGCATATAATCTGTGACCACAGGGAATTGCTTCAGTCAGATTTAATACCTGGAGTTTCCCTGGACGGATTTAAACTTTTATTCATTTGGTGTAATATCAAAAAATGAGACATAAATATATATACTATATAAAGGATGTCACTGAAGTGAAATGGGAGATTCTCCAAAGCAGGGAGTCATTCTAAATAAGAGCTATGTAAAGAAAGAAAAAGGAGGGCTTTCACTTCCATTAGGATTGTTTGGTGACTGATTTTAACAACAGAATTTCAAATGGTGGCACAGATGAGAACCTGTCCAACCAAGCAGTGGAAGAAAAACACTAATGTATTAGGCATTATACCGAAATTAAGTATGGCATACTGAGACTTCAATGTTTATATCCCACAGCAAATCAAAATGCCTTATATTATAAGGCTTTGGATGAAAAGCCTTGCTGAGGATCCAGAGGCTGAGCATAGCTCCACAGCAATCCTTTCAGTAGAGGGGAAAAACACAAATCTTGCTTTGATTGGGCTAAACTTCGTTTGCCGTTGGTTTGGTTTTTTGGAGTGTTTGGTACACATTTAATTTTAATTGCATTAAAAATGATCAAATTTAAATCTTAAAGTAGTTTTTCCAGTCTTGTTAGCTGTTATACAGTTCCTGGGAGAAAAGGACAGGACACTGCATTGTCTGAAAGAGATTTAGTAAGTAGGTTATTATAAAGGTAGAAAGTAGCTGTTTTCACAGTAATCTAAACACATAGTTATGTAACATTTTAGGCTGCTAAAATGGAAATACTTCTATCCATCACTGAAAAGATGATGAAAAGGTACCATATGGCTTTAAATCCTTGTGAATATCAGGCATGAATTTAGGAGGAGGACTAAGAAGGTGATTAGGAGACTTCTGTTTGGAGACTTCTGTTTAGAGACTGAGCTATCATGGGCTTTGGGAAGGGAGTCACTGTGTTATGAAACAAGATATTAACAAAAGTAAGTGGTTTACATCATCTTATATGCGTTCATTAATTACTCTCTGTTGCACCACTTCTACACCAGGCATCTGATTGCTGTCTAGTATGTTCAGAACTCCATTGCAAGGTCAGAAAACCATCTGTATGTGAACACTTCCTAGGCCATCTGCTATGAACTGGGACAAAACCAAAGTAATTCTGTCTACCAGTTCTCTTTTCAAATCCTCTCTAGTAAGTCTTCTACATTTTCCTTATTGCCCTGGGTTCAGCAGAAGCAGTCATTTTTCTGCTTCTTAGTAGCTGGTGCAGTGCTTTGTTTTTGACTTTCAGACTGGGAACAGTGCTTATAACACTGATGTTTTTAGTTGTTGCTAAGTAATGTTGACTGTGACTAAGGACTTTTTGAGTCTCATGCTCGGCTAAGGAGGAGGGGAAGCCGAGAGGAAGCAGAGACAGGACACCTGACCCAAACTAGCCAGAGCAGAATTCCATACCACAGCACATCATGCGCCGTATATAAAATGGGGGCAGTTACCTGGAAGGGCTAGATCACTGCTCGGGTTGGGCTGGGTATCGGTCCGTGGGTGGTGAGCGGTTGTATTCTCTCCCCTTGTTATTTCCCTTATCATTATTATTATTGTTGGTAGCTGTAGTGATTTGTGTTATACCTTAGTTACTGGACTGTTCTTATCTCAACCCGTGGGAGTTACATTCTTTTGATTCTCGTCTCCATCCCTCCTGGAGCAGAGGGAGGAAGCGGGCAGAGTGAGCGAGCAGCTGCATGGTTCTGGGTTGCCTGCTGGGCTTAAAACATGACACTTATTCATGTGTAATTTGACAGAAAGATGCTTTCAGGCATTTTTGCATCTTTCTGCAACGTCATCCACCACATTTCTTCTGTGGCAATTTCTCTGGCTTTGTCCTTTGTACTTGTCCCAGGTATTTTCATCTTTTACAAAAAAGACTGTCGGGGGTTTTGGAACTCAAGAGTATTTCAACACTTGTTATTAAATCCTTTTAATACCTAATCTTTTTCCTGAGGCAGTTGCTTTGGGAGACAGTTTCGATATGCCTACACAATCCTAGGCTGTAAAAATATTATTTTCTATTGCAAAGATTAGCTTTCATGCTACCATAACAATGAAATGGTCAATATTAGTCACTAACCTGAACAACCCAGTCTCTACCTCTTCTTGCTGTATCAGGTGTGGCTGGAGATGATGAGGCACGGTGAACTTGCATTCTGCTCCTTCTATGCAACACTTGGTAAAACTGGCAGCACAATAGAAGGGGAAGAAGCTGCTCCCATCATGGCTTTTGGAATGAACAAGCATTTATGAAGGATTTCTTTTTTTTCCCTTTCTCTGAATTATTAATTTTTGAACTCATTGAATTGTTTAATATTTCTATCTTTTAACAAAGGAAACAATAGCTAGAGGCATGTAATGAGGATATTTACACTAATCCATCTGTAAATACAGTGTGTGTATGGTATAATCCGTTTGAATTTAGAAGCAAAAGCTGGATTATTTTCATGCTTCGTTTACACATGTGTTTACATGATGATGATGATGATGGCTTGACTTCGCGAACAAAGATTTTGGACATGTGTGGACATACAGCCATATATTGTCACTGACAATACAGACATGAGGTCCTTTTGTATAAACAAAAATTAGTAAGCCTTTTCTCCTGAAAACTGAGATATTGATCTGAGCAAGAGCAAATCATGGACTCTAGTGTGAAAGCTGGCTTTGACTGAGTTATTTTACTGTGATAAAGTGTGTGCTGAGTGAAGAACTTAGTGAAATAAGTTAGAGCTTGGTGAGACAATGAGGCTGGTGTCTGGCATTAGCTTACAAGTTTGATGAACAGCTCTATGACAAGGTCAAATTTAGAGTAAAAAAAACCAACAACACACCCTAAAAATGGGCACTCATCTCAAATACAGTCTAGTTGGGGTTGCTGATTTAAAATATCAATGGAAACTCCTGTAACTAAACTTGTTGAAAATGCAATTTGATTTCTTTGACCGTCAGTTAAATTCCATCCATTAAAACTTTGCTGGCATGTAAGATGACACTGTTCTGCTCATATTTTGCCTTATGCATTGTTCATATAGTGATTTTGAAACTTGCAAGTTGTCTTTGTACCTACTCTAATGATCCTAGTAATGTTACTACAGGCAAAAAGTATGGCAACATTCTCCCTAAATAGCACAGAAATGATGATTGCAAGCTATAATGTGCCATTTCCATAGGGATCTAATTTCACTCCAGATGGCAAACGCTGTTTAAGCTGTTTCATGAATTAAACAGAAGAGGTTTATTTTAGTTGTTACAAACAAGATGTCTCTCAGCACAAAAAGAAAGTCAAACGTTGTTTTATTTTTTTCTAAATAACTGCTCTGAAATGTTTCTTAGCAAATACTTGATATTTCTAAGAGGAAAGGTTTTATTTCCTACCCTCTGAGAGACAATAAATCTTCTCTAACCATAGAAAGCAAAGTTAATATGCTCCCTATTGTGATTTACCCTAGAATAGGGCCACCACCAAGGCTACCTTAGGAGATCATCTTTACTAACACGCCTTTGTTTCCTAGGCCTAAAAGAGAAGCTTGTTACATCTGCCTTGAACCAGGCTGATGTCTGGCCTCCAATAAAAAGTATGTAAAACCTCCCTTTTTCTTATAGCTTTCTCCTAAAAGTTGATTTGTCTGTCCAGGGTTAACAAAGGGTGTCTAACTCCTTCCTTGAACCTGAGTTCCCCCTTGTGAACACAGTCCCTGCTCTGTATGACTTTATATTACCACTGATTGTTATATTTCCATCATTAGCAAAAAGTGTCTCTACTAAAGAGCCCTGAAACAAAAATAACTCATGCCAACCACGTAAGTGAGAAACATGCATGTTACCTTATACTTGTGTATATATAGTATACCTTATACTTGTCTTCCAGAACCAAAAATGTATTGTAAATGTCATCAAAATCATGTGCACCAGAATCCGTTTATTTTACTTTTACTGTTTTTCTTTTTCAACAACAGAATATAATCTAATGAAAATTGTTCTATACAGTGCTAGACTATACTTGTTTTATCACTGCCTTTCTCGGTTCTTGATCCAAGTGCAATTGATATAAAAAAGGGAATTAAAGTATCTTCATCAGCATAAAATTCCTGTTGAACTCACATGTACAATACAAATACTTTCATTAGCTCCATAGTTATATTTCAGTTGAAGGTAATGAAAATGAGCAATAATATTGACTTGACTCATACATTAAAATATAATTTATTTAATTTAAATGTTCTTTTCCTGCCTTGCTAAAATGTTTTTTTTTGACGATTATTGACTTTGTGGAGGTCTGTGTTTCCCTTTTTTTTAATCGGACTTTGAACTTTGGTGTTTTCAAATAATAACTTCTGGTACACCAAGCCTGTAGCCTTTAGCTAGTCAAATCTCTCATAGAAGAGGGCAGAGGATGAAAGAGGCCAGGTGTGTTGTGTCTTTAGCAATTAACAGATGCAGAATTGGCTGCTAAGACACACTCATTCAACAGCTTATTTTTATTTAGTAGCTGAAAAGAAAGCTGGAGAAAACCCGTACAGCTAGCTGCTTTTCTTGCTGAAGCTCAGGTTTTAAAATGTCTGCTCCAGTCAACTGTGCCTTCAAGGATTGGAACAGTTTGACTTTGAGATTTAATCTCATATTATTCCCTCTGGAAATATTCCTAAAGGTGAATGGTGTCTAGTCTTTTAAACTTTAGTTTTATTTAAGCTTTCAGAACTGTGTGTATTGTCTATTTGTGTTTACTGTGTTTCTAATGAGTTATGCATACTGCTACCTTGGCCTTAACCATTCTAAGAGTTATTCATGTGTGTTCCTGCAAGTTGTCACCTTAAAAAAAAGTAATCCAGTTCCTAGCAATGAGTCACAGTTTTTCTATTTATTTTTCCTCTCCTGATACAGTCCAAGAGAGATAACAATCACATTATTGTTTCAAACAATTGTTAAAACCACAGGGTTTTTTTAAATTTATCACCCCTATCTCAGAGAAGCATATCTCAAATCCTCTTGAAGAAAGATACTCTCAGAGGGCCTTTCACTGCTATTGCTTTTGATGGAAAACTTCCAACTTTTAAGCACGTTTGGAAATCTAGGTCAAAGGTCTGTAATCCTGACTAAATCTTTGACTATCTCTAAATTCCTCCTTTATTTCATTTATAGACTTGTTCTTTTCCGTTAATGTGTCTTAATCTGTGATAGAGCCACTATTGTTCTTGGGTTCTGAACTAGTCTTATGTTGATTTTGTGTGTTGCACTGGGAGCTTATAATCTGATATTTTTTTCATATTTTTTCTCTCAGAATTTTCTGCATTTTGTATGCTTCCACTTTTAGAAGATAGCACAAGTATCAGTCTTCAGAATGGGTTTATATGATTTCTTTTAGGATCTTAAAATCCCTGCACATAGGTGGTATTTTGGGGAGTGGAGGCAGTTGTGAAACACAATCTATGTGCAAACTGTAGTCTTCCTATAGCTTTTGCTGTCTGTGAATTAGTCCTGCAAAGCCAAGTTTCAGCTATAAGGGCCTTGAAAGAAGGATTTTCTGTCCATTAGTGACAAAAGACAGATGTTCATAATGTAGAAAACATTTTCAGGAAATGGGAAGTCTATTAGCATTACTTATTCTTAGTAAATGGCATAATAAAAAGAGGAAGACCAAGGTGTATTTCTAGCAACTACAAATTGACTGATTTGCAAACTGCAAAGATACAATGATCTTTTCTAATAAGGAAGTAATTCTGGTTTAATTAGTCAAATTGGGACAGATTATTATTTTTTTCCATGAAACTGATTAATCCTGGGTTTATGTGTTCAGAATAGGCATAAGGAAGAAATTTTTTACAATTATAGTGGTGGAACACTGGGATGGGTTGCCCAGAGAGGTGGTAGATGTCCCGTCCCTGGAAACATTCAAGGTCAGGTTGATATGGGACTCTTAGCAACCTCGTCTAATTGAAGATGTCCCTGCTCCTTGCAGGGGGGTTGGACTAAATGAACTTTGAAGGCCCCTTCCAACCCAAACCTTTCTGTGATTCTATACTGTGAAGGTAATAGGGTAAAGAATCAAATAAGTTACTTATTGTATGCAGAGAGAGGTGGAGCTATCTTACATTTTGTTTTGTAGCTTACATTTTTTACTGCCTCCTGCCATGCTGCTTTCCAAACTAGAGGCCTCTTCTGATGTTTCACAACAGGGTAGTATGATGGTTAGTATAACTAAAAATGGAACAGGAGAATTGCTTACGGTATTAAAATACCAGCATGTCACTCTGACCTGTGCAGTGATAAGTCAATAGCCCAGAAAATCATTTAGCATATTCCATAAAACAGTCAATGGTAGAAAAACCAAGTCTGCTGTACAAAGAAAGATAAAGAAAAAAACTGGTTCTGACTAGTTCTGACTTTGTTTCTGGGATAAAACAGCTGGGGGTGTGAGTGTAACAGTTGCTCAAAAAAAATTGTCAGGGAGAGACCAGGAGGGATCTTTATAATTAATTGATCCATTTCTGTGAAGCAGATCTTAGTATTTCTCCTAATAATTCTGGCATTCAACCCAGTGTCTTCTTATTCAGCAACAGCATATCTACTGGAAGCACTGCTTGCCTTGGTTTGTATGACTAAGTTCAATGTATCAAATCACAACCTGAATTAGCCTCCCATTGTGCAATTAGCCTCCCATAATTCAGGTGACTCAATGCATTGTACAGTTACGAACAGATGAGGAAATGGAGAAGAGAATAAGTGGGAAAAATCCCAAACTTGTGACTATTTTTGAGGAGAAAGGAAGAAATGGTTGGACATAGACCAGTTCAAATTTTTGAGATCCAGCTAGCAGATTAGCAGACACTGCATTTGTCTACTATTTTCCTTTTGACTTAAAGAAAAGATTACATTGGATGGACTTTTGAAAAAGCTTGCTTCCTTAAATGTATCTCTTTATTGAAAAAACCCAGTAATTTGAAACCTGTTATGCTTAAGTACTAATCACATCAGCTGGAGAGCAGAAGTTCTAGGAAAAAGCAGTAAAATGCCTCTCTTTTACAAGACGACCGTTGGAACAAATTGTTCAGCTTTGATCATAGCAAAATTATTTATTACCTGAAAAGATGTGCAAAGAACAAGATAGGTTGATTCAAGTTAGAATGTTGAAAGTGAATGCTTGTTGATGGAATAGATCCTAAATCTATGTGAAGAAAGGATGATATGGACTTCTGGGTTTGTGTCACCCCAGGAAAAGAACAGAAAACTTACTTTCTCTCACTGGTGTATGTTGCTGAATTTCCCAAAATGGTCTTTTCTAGTTATAATCCATAAACAGTTGGAGGGGCGCACGATCCATTTAACCTGTGAGCTACTGGAGATGTACAGGTGATTTCATGTCTCCAAGTGATGTGAAATCACCATTAAAACTAAATTGTCAAGAGTTGTCTGCTGTTCAGCTCATACCCCCTTCCTAGTCATGTGCTTTATTTTATCCTAGTCCTCCATCAGTGTAATTTATATTGAAGGAACAACGGTGATTTTGTTTGCAAATGAGGCTTTGCTTCGTTAGGCTCTGTACAAACATGTAACTAAAGATGCTCAGATCCTGCATAGTACAGGAATAGGTTTTTATTCTTTAAAAAAGCTTCCACTACGGAGATTACACAGTTTCCCTTAAGCAATCTATTTTAGTGTTTCACTATCCTCACCACTAGGATAATAATTAGATTTTTTTAAACTTTGTTGCTAATCTAGAGCAGATAAAGGGAAAGGTTTTACTCTCTTAACTTGGGAAGTTTTCTGCATACATCTTTTACATACCTGTACATATTGCATTGCCTTTTAGTTTATCCTTTTCTAAATTGGAAAACTTTTCCCGTAATTTCTTTCCGAACAGTTTAAGTTTCCTAGTCTTCTGATCATGGTCTCCTTGAACTCTTCTAGGCTCTATCTAGTTGTTTTCATCTTTCTTGGGGGCAGTGATAAAACTTAAACAGAATTCTGTTGCCAGAGCCTGAAGCCTGGAAATATAATTTTTTGTAACATACTGACAGAATACTTGTTTATGCATCCAAAGATGAAGTCATAACCCAGATCTTATTCTACGGGATTGTCCATCTTTGACTTGTCTTTACTGAATTGTATGTTGCTTTTCCCCAGCTTTCTTCAGTTTTTCATGATTGTTCTTAACTGCAGCCCTGGACTTTTATGTGTGCACAGACTCTTCTTTTTGATGCCATCTTCTAAACATACACTTTTTTTCATCCAACTGGTTAATAACAAAATGCTTGACTTTTTCCAAATCCATGAAAGAGCTGTCCTTGAGTCTTTCCAGTTTGAGAGTACTCTGCTGATAACTATTGTTTTGCATGTGTCTCCTAGTAACAGTGTATATATCCTACTGCTTTATTTCACGCAAAACCATGTCAAAGGCCCCCTTAAAGTTAGTGCGTATGGCATCTACACTATAGCTCTGGGCAGTTGCCATTTTATAGAAAGAAACGTGTATTGCATTGAAAGCTAAGGAGCAGGACATTGCCTAAGATGTTTCCAGTTCTTTCCTTCCTTTCAGCCACTTGAAATTAGGTATTTAATACAAACAAGTATATTTTAAAATCTTTAGTTGTTTAAAATAATTTCCCCTGTTTAATTGGCAGGGAGGCAGTCCTTTCATAGACTATCACATCTGTTTACTTGCTAGTATTGATTCATTTCTTGTTTTGCATAGAGAAGAATACTGTATGAAAGAAATAACTTGGAAAAATAAGTTTGGATTGTTTTTGTTTTTTTCTTTATTAAAAACATTACTTTTTAAGGAACAAGTATCAGACAATATGTATGAATGGCCTAGGCTGAGCAGCATGGTTAATTCTACTTCAATTACTGTAATTGATTAGCCTAAAAAGGCCCAATGGTTGATTAACATTATTCTCTTGGGGAAAAAAAACTCAGGCACTTCATCAGAAAAAAAAAGATATATGGTACTGTAAAGTGCGCTCTCATAACTTGTAATAGTTTATACTGGAAGACTTTGTACTGTAAAGGTTACATATAAAAAGTAGCTTTTATTGGAAAAATCTAATATTTCAAACACAGGGCCTTAGTTTTGTAGGTGAGCATGCATGCAATTTCTGCAGCAGTGACCAAGTGTGTCATTTTTTGAGGTTTTAAAATCCACTAAGAAGCAAGAACATTCCTCTCTTCACTAGCTCTCTATTTTTATCCTGTATATTTTTGTCAGTCATGACAATTTTTTCTTATCTTGGCTCTATGTTTTCCACTCTGAAGGCCACTTCTTCCTCTAGGTTAGCCACAGCCAATCCTTTCAACTGAAGAACCTTGCACAGGACTTTCAAACAACCCAAGTTCTGGTTACCTTAATTTTCAGGTATTACATTAATTAGCATGAAACATATCTTCTCTCTTCCCTATGATTATGCAAATCTGATACCTCTACTGTCAATGGAAACCTTCATTTGACTTCAAGATACACTGAATGAGCTTCAACAAGTAAGCCCTATGAAATCAGAAACTACATGTGATTTATCCAATTAAGGACAAAGACTGTGGGCTGCGTGTGACAGTATTTTTCGAGAAGATAGACTGAAAACCAAACAAATATTGGTGGGAGACATGAAAATAAGCAAATCAATATTTTCTACTATTTGTTCTTACATTCTTTGGCACAGTGTTTCTGTTTAGGAAATTTCTTCAGATTTCTCCTTGTACTTTCTTCATGCCAGCAATTAATCTTAAAATGGTAGCAAATCAACTTTGACAAGAAATGGAATTTACACTGGTCAAGGGGGTGACTTGCTGTTTCTTTCTGAAGCCAGAACAGGAAACAGTTGCTAGACCTTTCAGTGGAAGACCTTTGGGTCTGAGAACCTAAGAATAAAAAGTATTATCTGATTCTGAGAATATGTGCGATATCTTGCCCTAGTTTATTAATGGACACTGAAGTCCATGGCAATTTTATTTCTAGGCATGCTGAAAATGCCTGCCCTCAGTACTGTGAAGTTATGATTTAGTTCAGAGACATTTATAACAATAAATACAGTCTTTTGGAAGTTATAGAAAGAATATCCCATGCATCCTCTCAAGCTGCTGGGCTGCATATTATCTCATGCCTATGGTTTTGTTCACAGCACTGGAAACAAACCCTAAGCTTCTTGTCTCCAGTTTTGTTTCTGCTGTTTATCAGTTCATTTAGATAATATATACTGCACATTTGTGTGAAAAATTCAATTATAACTTTCAATTATAACTAGCCAGTTAATGGCCACTTAATCCAACTGGTGCCTAAATGAATTCAGAACCTTGTTATCTGTCACAGCAAGTGTCAGGAGGTGATGGAGGCTTAAAGTAGCTTCTACTGGCATAGCACTAAAAATGTCATACATGAATGAGGAGAGTAAGAGGGAAAAAAAAAGGTTTTACCAAGCTTTCCTTCTCCTCAGTGCATGATGGTTGAGAACAGTTATTTTCTAAGGGGATGCAACATGTATCCAAATGTAAAGAGTGTTTAACCTTATGACTGCAAATGCATTACTTAAAACAGGAATGAATTCCACCCTAGCCAGGAACAATTAGAACAGGAGAGAAGATGAAAGCCTTTGGCAGATGAAAGCAAATCTGCAGCTGGTATTTCCTTATCAAAGCCTCAATCTAAAGAATGAAATATTAGTGGGAATGTGTTATTAGATAGAGAGGACAATTCAGAATCAGCTTTTCAGTAAACCTGGGAAGGCACTAGTTTACTGAAAGTTTAACCCTCAAAAAAAGGAAGTTAAGCCTTCTTTTAACATAAAAATAATTATTTTAGCCTGAATCATGATCACCAGTGCTTAAATTAGATTCTTTCCTTCAAATGTAAAGCTTTTAAGCATAGATTAGCATTTTAGATCAGAAGCTCGGAGGCATCTGAGAATTGAATCAGTCTCAGCATGAATATGCAGTTGGAGTATTTTACAATACATAAACTACACAATAGTCAAATTCTATAATCATTAGGAAAAATTAAAAATTGCTAAGCATCTTATAGTTCAGTTGTCTTCTCCATTTATTTCCTAACAGTTATCAGGATCAGCCCTTACTTAAGTTCCATTGATCTGGTAGAAGATATTAACCGTACCTCCAAAGCTTGTCAGGCTTGTATCTTTTGAATAGGGCAGCTACAAGCCAACCACTCTTTCCTGTTCCTTCAATTCCTAAGCCCTGGTCTGACTTCTCTAGACCTGCTTTCTTGAGTTTGCTTTTCAGAGAATGGGTCTGAAACCAGTATCGATAAAAAATTCTACTTCATGTGTCCCATTGGAAACAACTTCCTCACTGTGGTTACTGAAAGAAAAGGTAGTGAATATTTAAATTTAAACAATCATAATATCATGTGATAGTATCATTAACACCACAAGAGAATATTGAAGAAATAAACCAGAAATGATGGTTGCAGCAATTGAATGTGTTTTAGAAAGAGTCTTTGAAAATGCAAGGATTTTCATCTTTTACTGGAAACAATGTAATAATATCAGAAGATTGAACAAAACTATACTACAAAAATAGATTTAAATGATAAATAACTGTATTGTTGATTTGAGAAAGACTTCCAGTCCATTTCCCTGGACTTTGAATGGCTTACCTTTTGGCTGGATTGTGAAATCACTTAGTCACTCAGACATTATAATACCTTACTGAAAATGTTTTGCAAACCATTCTTGCTTTATTTGTATTAATATTTCAGTATAATAAATTAGAGCTGAAATGTTCTCCCTCCACTAGTGCATGTGCTGGTTAATCTTTCCTCAGGATGTGTGCAAAATATGAAAATAAATTAATTGCATTAGTGAATCAATGAACAACATATCTTTATGTTGAGAAAAATATAATTGGGTGAATGAGGGTTTAAATCTTCATTGAAAATATGAAATGTCCTACAATTTGTTAGTGAAAAATATTTATGCACTAAGAAGCAGACAAACAAGAAAAATCATAAAATCCCTTCTAAATGAGAGTGTTTAACTATAGAAAGAAAAAGTGTAGGAAAACCGCAATAATGTAGAACAATGCAGTATCATTTCATGGATAAGAATACTTATTTTGCTGTGGGATTCACATGAAATCTGCAGGTAATATAGGAAATGAAGAACACGAGAAAGAAATACTTGTTTTATGTGTGTATATAGAATCATAGAATAGTTAGGGTTGAAATAGACCTTAAGATCATCTAGTTCCAATCCACCTGTCGTGGGCAGGGACACCTCACACTAGATCATGTCACCCAAGGATTTGTCCAGCCTGACCTTGAACACTGCCAGGCATGCAGTATTCACAACTTCCCTGGGCAACCCCTTCCAGTGCCTCACCATCCTAACAGTAAAGAACTTCCTCCTTATATCCAATCTAAACCTCCCCTGGTTAAGATTGAACCCGTTACTCCTTGTCCGATAGGGTCAGTCCCTAATGAAAAGTCCCTTCCCAGTATCCTTGTAGGCCCCCTTCAGATACTGGAAGGCTGCTATGAGGTCTCCACGCAGCCTTCTCTTCTCCAGGCT